>JANTPZ010138070.1:0-29571 GCA_025593235.1 Vachellia pachyceras
ATCATCAACAAATCAGCATCTAAACTACCCAAGAGCAAAATCATACTCATACATAAACCCTTGCAAGAAAAAGTCAGTTGCATAAATTAGAATTCTTCATAATAGAATGAGAGGGTATGTTTGGTTGGGTGTTTACAGCCCAAAAAAGTAGCTTTTAAGGCAAAAAAATACGGTGGAGCATTTGATTGCATGTTTAGCAAAGATTTAGCAAAAAAGGAGCTTATGCCTAAAAGTCACTTTTAGGGAGAAGTAGGAAGAAGTGGCTTTTGAGAAAAGGAAAAGAGACAAATTATAAAAAGGAAAAAAATAAGAGGAAAGAGAGTCAAGATGGTGTTAATATAAGAGATAATTGACTGTTCAGGAAGATTAAAAATTTAAATAAATTACTTAATTATAACATATAATATAAAATATTTATATGTATCATCAATTTATACAAATATATGCTATTTAATAAGATTCATGTTCTTTTAAATTATTTTCCACTAGAATTTAAATTTCAAACATTTATTTAAACAAGTTTCTTTTCGTAAAAAATCACTTTTACTACACTACTAGAAAATCACAAATTACCGAGGAAAATTAGCGACGACTTTGAAATGCCTCTCTAAATAGTCTAATTAGCGAGGAATATTAAATTCCTCTCTAATGTTTAAATTAGCGAGGAAAATTAGTGACGACTTGAATATTCCTCTCTAAAATGGCCAATTAGTGAGGAATATTATATTCCTCTCTAAATTTTCAAATTAGCGAAGAAAATTAGCGACGACTTGGATATTCCTCTCTAAAATGCTTAATTAGCAAGGAATTTAGTGAGAAATATTATATTCCTCTATAATTTTCCAAATTAGCGGGAAAAATTAGTGACAATTTAGATATTTCTCTCTAACTTACCTAATTAGCGAGGAATATTACATTCCACTTTAATTTTTCAAATTAGTGAGAAAAATTGTTTACTGTAATATTGAATAATTCATATTCATTTTTAGCATGAAATTTTAGAGAGATAAATGAGTTAATATATTTTATTTTTTTTTTCAATCTCCCTTTTTTGTCTAAATTTTGGAGGGATAAATGAAATTTTGGACAAAATTTTCCCTCTTAATTTTTTTTTTCTAATTTGAAGTTGTAAAATTCTCTCTTTCACATGACTACTTTTACACAAATTCGCTCAGCCGCCTAACCACTTTACTAAATCTCACTTCTACTCCTCCACTGAGCTATCTCATTCTCATGCTCTCGACGAAATCCCTAATCCTAACACAGTTCCACACCCACTCTCGGTCTCAGCCACTCTGTCTGTGTTGCGTCTTCATCTTCATCTCCGTCTCTGTTGCTCAAGTTTTCTCTCCGTGCATTTGCATATTTATGAAATTTTAGGGTTTACTGAGCTTTCAGTATTTTGTATCTTTTCCATATAAAATCACCGAAAAGTTCGTGAAAATGGATATGAAGATTTGAAATTTGGCCATATCTAGAGACATTTGCAAAGGTAAGCACTAGAAATGCTTCCCCGTTCATGTTATTTTGGCCATATCTAGTTTATTGCAGGATAGGTATCTCCGTCAACTCGTCTTCAACCACTGCCACAGTTGGTCGCTCCATCGCCATAGACTTAAGATGCCCAGCCCAACAGTCAGTCGCTCCACCGCCATCAACTCAAGATGCCCAGCCAACAGTCAGTCGCTCCACCGCCACCGACTCAAGATGCCCAGCCCGCAATCGCCGAAGAGATCCGTACTCTTTGTATCGCTGATCTGCAGATCTGGATGGACGAGAGCTATTTGTACAGATGTGTTATAAGCGATACTTAACCGCAAGAGTTACACAATTAAAAGTCAAATGTTATGAAGGTGACTTATGGAAGTTCTGCATTATACTTGACTAAAGAATCCTGTTTTGTATTTCTCAGTAGAAATAATTATGGATTTCTTTTATTTCAGCATCATCTAGTGCTTGGATTGATTTCACATATTATCGAGGTAAATTGCCACAGGTAAATTGGTACCTAATGCATTCTAACATCAGCACCAAAGTACTTCATAGAGATTGAAGATTGCATAAGGTTATTTGGCTATATTGAGTTTAACCTTTTACATTGTATGAAATTAGATACAACTGTTAGCAGACTTGAACCTAAGGAAAACTCCTCAACTGGTGGAGTTGATAGGGGGCAGTAAGGTAAATGTCTTCCACACATACATCATTTTTGTTCCTGAAGCTAATGCTTGTGTATATATGGTTCAAAGGAATGTATTACTTGAGACCATTGCTGAGTGCTGCTTAGAAATTATATAAACAATTGTTTTCCATTGCATGGGTTTGTGAAGTTTCCTATGGCTGTTTGGTCTAGAATTTCATTTAAATTTGTATCAATGTGTTTTGTTAGGAATGGTCCATGACTCAGTTGTAAGATCACAGGCAATGGGTTTTGTGTCTAGCTCCAAACCCTTCAGGCTTGGTTTGCGGAGAACTGACATGTGAACTAATATCCTGTTCTATGATACCTGAGAGTAGCCAAGATTAATTGATAGTTCACTCTAATACGTTATTAATTTCTGGCCCGATTAATTTACAAACTAAAACCTTGCTGACTTTGGAATTGTTAATCAGTGCATGTGTCCATGAAGGGTCAATGATCAATATCTTACCAATGTGTTGTTGAAAATCAATGCTAAGGTAACTGTTCCTTTCAGTGCTGGAAATTATGTGGTTGGCATTTGTTGTTAACATATTCTTCCTGGAGATGTGGGTCCAATCCAAGTGAGATATGCTGATGGTGAACGAGAACGCCTTGGTAATATTCCTAAGAAATTATTGACATCTTGATTTTGAATTTAGAATATTTATTTTGATCTTAGTATTTATTTTCAGCTGCTTCTTGATGGGAATTCCTCCTTGTTAACTATTCATGTTAGCTAGATCTTTGGCCTATATTTCGTTAAAGAACATTGATGAATGTTTTAGTTACGGGTGTTAAATTTGTGTTTCATGTTTACGTTTGTTATTCTCTCTCTTCATATATATTTATTTAGCATTAGTTTTGCAAAGACTGAAAATTTGTCTCCTTTATGAGTTTCTATGCATTGCATCTCATCTCTATTATTGCTGGGGACTTTCCCGGTCCCATCAACCTACCGCGAAATCTTTTTTCCCCAAATAAATTTGTAACTGCTATTAATTGGATAACATATATACACCAATCAAAAGAGAAAATAAACAAAATAATGAGAATGCAAGAGACTCAATCTTCATCAATCATTGCCTCCTAACCAAGGGGGTAGTTGATCAAAGGTGAGGAGATTATGAGTGATCCCATGACCTAATTTAGCTAGGCTATCAGCATTATATGTGACTTGTGAGTCTTCAAGAATAGCAATGAATAACGTACGGGAGTTGGAAGGGCTGCCTCGGGTATGCTTTTGATACCTTACTGTATAAAATTAACTAATGTAGTGTTTTGAAGTTAGAAAATATTATGCTTCCTCTAACAAGTTTTTGTGCATGAAGATGTGGTATAAACTTGGAATCAAGTTTCTGTAATGGTTTTTTGACCCTGTCCTTTTTTTGGGGGTGCTTGAGGCTGGAAGAAGCTTCCTTTTTTGTCTGGTTTCTTCACTTGTTGATTTTTGAGCTTGTTTTACACTTTGGGTGCATGTAAAGTTTTAAAGAGTTTCATCTTTTGTCTGTATGGTTATTTGGAAAATACTTTGGCTATCAAGTAGCTTGGAATAGCAAATTAGCTTAGTATTCTTAAGAAAATCAACAGTAAGGAATGCAGGGTTCCTAAAAGCTATTCCCATTTGGTTTTCTTGTACATAATGGTAAATAATGGTATATAAGAATCTGAAAAACTCATGCTAAATGAAAATAGTAATGGAAAATACTCATGCTAAATGAAAAACTAATGCTATACATAATGGTATTAAAGCCAAAGAAAAAGAATCTGAAAATTTGCTTGCTTAATGGTTTATGACAAATTAAGCACAGTTTTGCATGCATGTGTTATACTATATAGAAGTTAACAAAAATTTTACTTGATAAGTAGATGTGATTTGATGAGAATTTTCTTAATAAGTGAAATAGGTGACTACACCCTTAATTTACTGCAATAGTTTCGTAACCAATTTGCATATTAGATACAATGGTTCCCTCAAAATACACGTTCAAAACACCCAAGATAAGCCATATATACAATTATTCTACATCCAAGATAACATATGCCCTTGGAGATGAGGACATCTTCTGGGCTGACAAACCAGACAATCTAATTGACTGCATAATGCTAGTATGCTACAGAGTTTCCTTTCCTTCTCTATACCAAAACCCTTTGAACTTAATTAGGAGAAACTATTCCGCTGAAGGTGCATGAGTGGATAATGCTAAATGCTGATATTGCATCTCCTGGATACTGTATATCCTCATAAAAAATCCAAAAAATGGAAGTAAAAGAAAATTGTTTTTGTTGGCCGCCTGAAATTTATGTCTGTTCGATGGAAATCAAATTGATTTGTTTATTTCTCTCACTTGTTTGTCTTTGTCTTGCTCGACTGATTTCAGATTTGACCGTGACTGGAAGAAGATTGAAGCATTTGTTGGTTCAAAAACTGTTATCCAGGTAATTACTAATCATCCTAGAAAGGAAAGGGAAACAGAATGTGAATGGACATTGGATATTTTTATTTTCTTCCCTGGAGCATGACACTGAAAATAGGAGTAGTGGCTGTGTTGGGAACCAGAATTATAGTAATAAGGAAAATAATGTTCTAGTTTGTTGTGTGGTTGAGTAGAAAAGAAAGAAAGGCATCAAATTTTGAGCTTATCTTGGATTATATAATGGATTCTTTTTAATAGTTTCTGTGTTGGCAATGTGGATGAGTCATTGTCGTGATCATTTGAGTGTAGTGATTGCCATGCGTACATTTTGTTCTAGGATATAGAAAATGTATTGATTGTTTCATTTCACCATCTCTTTTTTTTATAAAAATCTCTCTGTATGTAACATGGTCCGCTTATTCCCCTTTTCTTCTTTTTCTGCAAATCTGTATATATTTATTTTTTACTTTTCCTCCTACACTTTGGCAGATACGAAGTCATGCACAGAAGCATTTCCTGAAAGTTCGGAAGAATGGAACAAGCAAACATGTGCCTCCCCCTAGGCAAAAAATAAAGGCTGCTCATCTAGGTAAGAATAAGACCAGGTTACTAGTATAGAAGTTAACAACAATTTTACATTTGTACATTTGTGATGTCTTGTTTAAACTACATGTAAGACTAATATTGATTCTGATAGTTCATTTGTTCTTTAAAATCAAAATACATGTTTTACCAATCTCTGTTGTTTGAATAAATAATTATTTTTTGTTTCTGATTTTGTTTTGGCTTAGGAATAAGCAGAGATGAAGGAACCCTTCAGCCAACTATGTACCTGAACAAGTAAGAAAGGTATTAGAAAGCCACTACTTGCATCATTTAATCTTCAACGCATGACTACTATATATTTTTCCTCTTCAGCGCATGACTATTCTTAGTTCCAAAATGCTGACTGCTTGAGAAATGTTCCTACAATTTTTCCTCTTGTATTTTATATTATTCTTCGATACCACCTGAAGGCAAGGAAACGCTGAGGAGGGAGCTAAGCTATTCTACATTGTACTGGTGAATTTATGATCTCTTTCATTTTCTATTCTCTGGGAATTTTCGTGTTGAATTGAATTATTCATGTCTATAAGATTATCCATATTCATTCTGCAGTTTACTCTCTGTAGTGCAGCTTACATCGTAGTAGCTCACTTTTTATGGCTATTTCACTGCTTATTCTCTCCATTTTCTAGTTTACTGTAACCTGCATTTGCTCACTATTTGTTTTTGTTTGTTTGATGAAGGAGAACAGCATGAAAGGAAAATCATATCAAATGGTCAAAGGGATCTTGACCAAGTGGCTAACAGGAATGTGGTGGTCCCTTGAAGATCTGTGAATTGATATGGACTATCCTTCTAGCAAAATACATCTAGGTTTCAGTTTTTTTTTTCCGGAAATAAATGTGCTAAATGTGATGGGCAAGTTTTGGCTTCAGATATTGAGTGTTTCGTAAACAGGATATACTTGATGCTATGTTTTTTTAGAGATGTGTTAAATGCCATGTTAGACACTGTACTTGATATTACTACTTAAAATTTGATTTTTGGGTCAATTGTGTTATTGAATAGGATTTGTTTATAAAATGTTTTTGCAAATGCGTAGTTGATTTATATGTAAAATCAGTGATTCTCGCGATCTCTAGTTGTCTCAAGATCCAATCAAAAATTACCTAAAACTAATGCAATATAGTGCACTAACCCTAGGATCGTTCTCTTATCAAGGAGCCTTTGTTTCAATTCCCTAAGTTAAACTAAGTGCTAAGAAATGGTTAGAATGATGGGTTTTTGTGAAAATGATTTTCTAAACTAATGCAAATGCAATGAATTTAAACTAATGAATTCTTTTCGGTTTTCAAAAATGATGAATGCCCTTAGTGATAGAGAAGTGACCTTCCTCGCTCAAAAATAATCGTGGGAGTTATAAATTCATTAAACCTTTAGTAAAACCTCAAGATAACACTTAAGTCCAATATTCTCAATCGATAATAGCTCCTACAAACATAGCTAACTATTACTTATTGAGGTATTGTTAAAAACCGTTTAATGCACAAAAATAGGAATAATGCAATATGAGTCTTCTAATATGAAACGCTAAACAGCCATTTCAAAGCATCAAATAATCGGATTAACTAGACAATAACACGCTAATTAACATAATTAAATTAATGCTCTCAAGAAATCAACAACGTATATATGTTTCATAATGCATAATCCAAAATTAATTATGAAAATCAATCCAAACAGAGATAAATAAACATCCATCTCAGTTCCAAAATCATATACAATCATCCCTAAAACAAGGAAATCTAAATACATAATTTTAGACTAATGGAAGGATAGAAAAACTCCCCTATGTAATTCAGTGAGCTCTGGTCAATAACTCTATCACCGAGGCTAAACAATTAGCCACGCATCGTTTGAGATTCAACACCAACAACCTCTGTACGCACAGCCATGAGCATGGAAATAATAATTAATTTATTTTTGTTTTTTTCTTTCTTTCCAACCTCTGTTTGTGCGTGTTGGTCGCGTGAGTGGAGAGAATGAGTGAGGCGACGTGTTGCAGCAGAGAGTGAGGCGTCGGCGGCGTGATGGTCTCAGACGTGGATGACGATGCGTGTCTAGTGGCGAAAGGAATGGATGGAAGTCGTGGATGGAGATAGCGGCGACGGAAGGAGCTAGTGGTCTCGCCGCGGCTGTGCTTGAATCTCGCCTTTGCTTCCCCTGTAACTAGGAGATGATGAGATTCTCAAGCTCTTCGCTGGCGGCGTGAATGGGATGAAGAATCAGGTGGTTGCGTGGTCTTCTCTCTCGGCGTGAACAGTGTGCTGAGAGATGAGAATGGTGGCAGCTCACGTTTTTCGCCTCTGGATCAACCGTGACTGCGTGTATGTGCTTGGTCCTCAGCGTCGTGCGTGGTCGAGAATGGAGGAGGTCTCTCGTTGCTCTGGGTATGAATGGCGTTGGTGGTAGTGTGTCGTCTCTCGCTGTTCGCTGGCGTGGTCAAGGGATGGAAGCTGTGTGCGTGCTGAAGGATCCGAGTGGTTCTGCAGGAAGATGGAGTGAATGAGGAATGATGGTTGCCGAATCTAGAGGTAGTAGCGTGGTGAGTGGAATGGTTGAGCTGGTGGTGATGAGAGAACTCTCGTCGTGTGCGTCTGACTATGGGAGATGGAGGTCGCTGCGTTGTGCTGTGGAGAGATCAATGGAATCTTTTTGGCGTGGTCGTGGCTTGTGGATGTGGAAGGATTGGAGAAGTAGAAAAAGTGGCGGCTGTTCTAGGTCTGTGCCGAGGCTGGAGGAATTCTGTGAATGAGGAAGGCTGTTAGTGAATTCGTGGTCTCAGCTCTGCGTGGTCGTGTGAATATATAGGCGTGGTTGCTTATCTTTTTCTCCTTCTGAAGATAGATTCACCCCGTATCTCCAAGATTTGCCACTGATAAATCTAAGATTTTATCCAAAATCTGGATATGTGGCGTATTTATCTTTGTTGAAGCAGATGGGAATTCAAAAACAATTTAGGGTTATGCAACTTCTCCTTTTTGCCTTTAATTTGAATTAAGCTCATTTGTCAATTCTTGGAAATAACCTGACACAAGAATTAAGCACAAAATAATATCAAAAGTTCAAGGGAACAAATTAATAAATAAATTATCAGTTCAAAACCATTTTTACCCCTGAATGGACTTAATTCAATTTAAATCCCTTTATTCAAAATTCGTGCTTATTCATATAATTTTAATCCATAAAATGTGACAAATTCCCTCAATTATCTATAAAATAGTGTGTAAGAATATAGTTAGATCAATCAGTGAGGCATTTAGCGACGTAATTGTTAAATCTGCATAATTGTCCATTTAGCAATGAAATTGTCAAATTTTATGGTGGAATATAACTCAGACGGAATATAATCCATTTAGCGACGAAATTGTTAAATTTAGAGGCGAATATAACCCATTTAGCGATGAAATTGTCAAATTTAGTAACGGAATATAACCAATTTAGCGACGGAATTATTAAATTTAACGATGGAATATAACCAATTTAGCGATGGAATTATAAATATAGCGATGGAATTGTTAAATTTAGCGATGAAATTTTCCGTCCCTAAATCCGTCGCTAATTTAGCAATGGAGAATTTCCGTCGCTAATTAGTGATGGATTTAGCGAGGGAAGATTTCGTCACTAATTCCGTCGCTAAATTTAGCGATCCTCGTTTAAGCGACGGATTTTTTCCGTCGCTAAATCTATTTTTTCCGTCGCTAAAGCTGATTTTTCCGTCGCTAAATCTGATTTTTCTGGTAGTGCTACTACTTATCCAAATATAAATCACATAACATCTTTTAACTTCTACCCAAAATTTCTTTTCCAAAAGACATTTTACTAAAATGTCACTTCTTCCACAGTTTATCCAAATGACCAGAGTGTAGCCAGGCATTTGTGAAACTGCCGAAGCTGTTGCTTATGCGTACGATCATGCCGCTTGTAAGCACTGAGGTAATTAAGCTCTGAGCCAAGTCGTTCGAAATCAGCATGACGCTGCAGCAGCCCATGGAGCAGAGGTTCAAGCTCTTGATGCTGCTTATGAGTTTGTACTTGCTTATGTTCTCATACAGATTCTGCAAATGCTGGAGAGAGATTGGGATGTGGAACTGGTTCAGCAGTGTTCTCGAGATTTGATTTCAGTTGAAGATGCCATGGATGCTGACTCTCTGGTGGATAATGGGATAAGAAAGAATTATGGTTCGATTATATATTTCTAGGATATTTTGAATTATTTGAATTCATCGGTATTTTATTATTTAGGACTTTTGGGTTATTTTTCCTTCTAGGTTTTATTTGTTCTCCTTTCTCTCCCGACTCTTCCATTTCTAATCTCTACCTCTGCATCTACCCTTCTCTTCTACACCCTTCCCTTATTCAGTATTTACTGCAGCTGGATATTGAAAATTCCTTGCGGATTGTAAGCTCTGGTAGTTAATTCATAGTGAATGCCCTTTCCTTATATAAAAATAGAATACCTTGAGAACATTTTTTTCTAAAAATAGTAAAATAAAATTCACATTTTTTTATCATTTCCCTCTCTTGTATTCCCTGCTCATAATTTCCTCTCACTTTCGCTTTCATTCAAGCATAATAGCATATTAATTATTGGATTTCTGTGACTCTAGCTATGAATTTTGCAACTTATAGGTCAAAGAAATCTGACTCCTGTATGCGGTTAACAACATACCAAGCAAATTTACAAATTTATTAAAATGTACAATTTGAGCCAGCCATTAGTTATGAGATCATTTTTCTGTGCAAGAAGAATGTATAATCTTCATTTTGAAACCGAGATCACCACAAAACTAGTTGCTTTTTAGTTATGAATTATGAAATTTAAGACAAAGTCATAATGAAAGTAAGAAGCGTATACGAATATATCAAAAGAACGAGTAAACTGAATCTTATTTATTTTGAATACATTCAAAAAAAAAAAGTAAACTGAATCTTATATCACATGATAAGTCCATTTTGACATTTTTCTTGCAAAATGAGTTCAATCTGTACGCTTTGAAAGAAGAATCATCTCAATCCATGATATGAATTTCCAAAATTTAGCCTAAGATTCTAAAAGAAGGGAAAAAGACAAAAGTACCTTTGAAATGGAGAAAAAACATATCAAGGTGTCCAATAAGCATAGTTCCATTTTATACCAGCTGGACCAAACGGAAATGGAGAGTGATAGGAGAGTACATACTTTACCATGGGTGAGAGATTTCTTTATTTGCTTCTCTTAATTTCCTAAGCCGAAGTGTGCATTTACTATACTAAAGTTGAAATTTGTGAAATTAAAGTTGGAAACAAGAAATTTCTATGTATTTTTTTCGAATAACTACTTTAGTTTCATAAATAATAAAATATTTTACCATGGAGCTCCGTTGACTGGTCATTGGCAAAGTCATCGAAGCTTGTTTAATTGACTGCAAGGGGAGTCGTTGGTGCCAGAGCTCTGGGGATCGGCAGCTGACAAGAGTAAAGGATTTTTACCAAAAAAAGCAAGAAAAGTGAGAGCAATTATGTAATTTTACAAGATTTCAAAATTCCAAATTGGTACCTACTTGCATTGGTGTTAAAAAATCATGTTCATACATATCGAGATAACATCCATCTTAAATACATAATACGTAAATTGTAAATCACAATGAAAAAGTAACTTGTACAGCTAATCCAAATAGGCACGTAGAGAGACTAATTTGGTATTTTACTTATTTGAGGCTCTGATTTGTCTTTTATCTATTTTAAGGTTTTTTATTGGATTATCCTAAAAAAATACAAAGTAAAGGAATCTAAAATTGAGCTTAAAAGCAAAGAACAAAAAATAGACTAGATCGGCTGGTTCAGGCCGAAAATTAACGAATCGATTCTTGATTTTGTCTGGGTGGGCATTTGAGCCGAGTTGGGGGTTAACCATTTTTTTAAAAAAATTGAAAGTTAGAAACACCGAAAGAATAGAATAAAAGTGGGAAGATATGATTTATTTATTTTTTAAAAAAAATAGGATAATAAAATTAGCCTTTAATTCTCTATTTTCTATTTAAATAAACTTACTCATGAGAAAATAATATAAAATTAATTCATTTTATCCCATTGTTTTTGTCATTGATATTTAATTAAATTCTAAAAATTTTAAATGTAGGTAAAATAAAATATTAGGTTTTACCTAATACTTTTTATAAAATAAAATATAATCTACCAAATTCTATTATTTTAATATAGCAAGTTTGACTTCGAGTTGACCTTGATATGGCGTACCAACTTTTGAACCACACTGCCTTACCCAGTTCAATATAATGTTTTTTTTTTAACCTAACTTAGAAGTCTTTCTTGCCTCTTAGTAGTTTGTACTTCTGGATATGCACTCCCATTGCCGCCTAACAAGCTCCTACGAATAAGATATTCACGTTTATTATTAATTAGTAATCATAGAAAATACGTATACACTAAAGCATTGAGAGAACCTTAACACATTTGTATACATTTCCCTTTATTTTTATATTGTCATTTTGGAAAATACATATATGTATTTTCATGTTGTAAAATATCATCACCTGGAAGCAAAAAAAAAATGTATTAAATTTTTTGCCAGAAATACACATCATTATATATAAATGCATACTTCCACGCCACACATTCATTTCCGCCTATCCTTCATACCCTTGATAGCACATATTACGAAAACGTGCTTCCTATCAAACAACAGAAGAATAAATGCTCTTCAGTAAGAACAGCCTGGTGGTGTTGGTCTCTCTTCCATCTTCTTTAATTCACCCACACCTAACACCCCTGTTAGGTAGATTAGGTAGACCTATGTACCTAGCATCCTAACTAAATTAATGAGGAAACAAAAAATGTTGAAAGAAATTTACAGATCATTGTTTTTAAGTTTCAGTTGTTTTTTTTGGTGAATAAGTTTCAGTTGTTTCATTCTAGGTATTTTCGTTTCTTAATATAAGAATCGGTTGATGAATTTAATGTAATGAATGTATTTAACTTTCTTAATCTTTTAAAAAATCAATCATTCTTATCTTAATAACCCTAGGTAGTATAAATATTTGTTATAATTAATTGTTAATGGTTTGAGTTTGATGCAGTGCGTGGGTCATAGGCAATTTGATACTACAAAAGCATACGGATTAGAGGAAGCAGTGGGAACCGCATTGATTGAAAGCACTATTATGGTAAGTGTATTTTTAGGGGAATATTATGCATGAATATGCCCAAAAAGTAGCAAGAATACTAGAAATCAGGATGAAATACTTGAAAAACAATGGTATTGCTTGTGTAAATGGCAAGAGTAGGTAATGTTTAGCCATGGAAGCACTATTTCAAACGTAAAGGCGAACATTATTTGGAGGAAGTGGAGATACCCTCCTCATTAAGCCTGCCAATAAAGTAGCTTAGTAAGAATGATATGAGCATATGTTCACTTTATAAAGGGGGGATGTCATATTTTGAATGTTAGGCCTAGAAGCCAAAAAAACATGAATTAGGCTATCAAACTCAATTCGGCAAGAGCTTTAAAAGTGCCTTGAAAAGATGAAATGTTTTCTAGGAACCAAATGGCAAATTAAAAATTTTTCAATAATGGAGGAGGAAAAATTCAAGGAAGCATAATGGTTTTTCCTCTTCCATTTTCCGTAACAAAAGACAGCAACTTTATCTATTACTGTATTATAACTTGTATTTATGTTATTGTTAGCTTGTCAATAATTTGAAGAATTATTTTAGCTTATGCATGTCAAATGTTTTTTTTTCTGAATTGTGTCATGTTTAACAATTCTATGCTTGCGTGTTTATAGAGAATTCTTGTTTTTGCATCTTCACAATGTTAATATTTGTTAATGAGTGCAATGTTATAGAGAATTCAGAGACATTTAATAATAGATTGAATTAGCCTCATACAATTTTATTTTTTCTGTGATTAGTTATGAATTATTAAAGTTGAGTGAAAAATTTGAAATACCAAACAAACAATAACTCAATAAATAAAATGCAAATTTTAACCTACAAGATGTAATTAACTATTCATGAACTATAATGCTTCCAAATATATACCCATATCATCTTATTTATAAGTATTGTTTATGAGTCATACCATTAATTTTCATATGAATGCACAATTTTACTCTTAATATATTATTGTATTGAATTTATCTCATAGGGTATACTGTATATTAAATAAGAATAACATTGGAGGTTGTTAGACTTTAAGGAGTGAATGAAATTTAAGTTTTTTTATTTGTGTGAAATATATTAAAAGTCATTTATAAATAAAATCAGAGGAGTATTAATTAATGGTTAGAAATGCTGGGGTGACAACTTTTATTTTAACAATCAAAAGTATGTGTTTATTGGTGACAACTTGGTTCAAGGCAATATTTGATATTAACTGTGGATATATTTTTCAATAAAGATTCAAACCTTAATTTACCAATTAGATCCAATGTCGGTTGGTTGGAGTAACAACTTTGCTCTATGATAGTACGGATGGTGCATTATTTTTAATTTGTCAAGAGCTGGATGTTGGATGATGAGGCACATGATGATGTGTTAGGTACTAGACTAGATTTAATATTACTTCTGATATTTAATATAAAAGTAAGGAGAAGATTTTCCATTGATGAACTCTTTGACAATTGAATTATGAAATCACTTGTGAATTATGAAATTTAAGACACAATATGGTTATGTTGAAAGTAAAAAGTATATGAATTCAAAAGAATGAATAGCCCATGCTAAGTGAACTATGATATTTTTCGTACAAAGAGGGCTCCTTGTTGATGTTAGCATTGGAAGGCATAACAGAATATTAAAATTCTTTCAATTGCTTCCTTGGATCTGTTGAAAGCATTTAGCTCATCTAATCAAGAAGCATACCTTTCTTGGAGTGTTTTCCTTTTCTTCTCATTCAGTTTCAAAAAGCCAACAACTATGATTAGCTTCCTATAGTGGTATCCACACGAACGCGTGCTAGCACCTCAACTTCCAATTCTAGGATCAACTCTCCGATCTCCTTCTCACTCTCGATTTTTCTCTTCTTACTTTTGATTTCCGATTTCATATATGTGTAATTAGAAAGCTCTAACCATCTATTTATAAACAAATAGAGCTTATCCTTTTGAATTTCAAAATTAGTCTTTATCAATTCCAAAATTCAAATCTTATCAAAAACTTTAAATCCGAGAAATTAAATAAAAGGTGGTTTAATTTAAATTTATTCAACAGATTTAATTTAACCCATCATATAATTTGGATAAAGAGTCAACAATGATAGAATTTAACTTATCACCATAAATTAAAAATAAGATATAATATCAAGATTTGATCTATCCTTATAAATGAAATACAATATTTAATCTATCTTCTAATCAAAGATTTAATTCACCCTTTGAATTAAATACAAGATCCATCTTTTACAAGAAATCCAAAATATTATATCATTATCATAGACAATATATATACATATATATACGAAATATATATACGAATTTATATATATCATCCCTAAAATATTCATTGAATCCAGACAATTCCATTATTCAATGAATATGGACATTTTAACTCATTGGGCTATTTTGTGTGGGACCCTGCAGTCCTATACGAAGTTGCAGTGGGCCAATGACTATACTAGCCCATAAGTGGTAAGTGACATCTAGTAAGATATTATGACTACCCAATTCATATAAAGATCTATAAACCGATGCAACGTATCATACAACCACATCACGTCCTTTTTGCCATAATATATTTTGGTCAAGGATGAAGCATGAAGATTGTCATCTTACTCTGATCATCATTTTCTTGATCCTTGAGTAGTTTGGCTACAGAGATGGAACTTACTTTTATCATAGCATGTTCATCATTTCTCAAACTCACTTATCAAAGTCCCGACAATATCTCTCTGATAATGCAAAGGACAAATTCTATCTTAACCATTCATATTCCTCTGCATGAAATCCACTAAGCTCGAACATAGCATTTATCATTACTAGGTCAAAAGTGACTTTTGGCCAGATCAAAGTTGAACACTTTCATGTAGGAATCCATGATGATCTCAAGTTAAAGGGAACAATTCATTTATGAGACACGTTTATGACTTAATCCATGCATCTTTCTTACAACATGTCAGTTCAACACCTTGTACTCTTACAAATACCTATGAATTTAACTCATATCTCCATATCTTTGCAAAGTCATAGTGGTCTTATATCATCTTCTCTCCCTCGTAGATGATTGGCCATGAACATTTTGGATAATGACTATGGTTTATTCAAGGATAGTTTATCACAATACACATACAAATATTATAATAATGAAAATGAATGATTCATTAATTAAAATACCCAAAACACAATGATTGGCCTTAAGACACAATTTTTAATGGTTGGGAGTAGCACTTAAATTATCATATGATACAGTTGATCTTCCATCTCCTCTTTAATGTTGTGCATATCCTATTGGTAACAAAATTTGCAAATAAACACATTAGTGCGTGTTGCGTTTGATGACATTGTCCTTAAAGTCTATTTCCTAACCACCAACTAATCAAGATAGCAGTACCTATTATTGAATGGATTATTCCTACAAAACAACAGGTGATAATATAACTTAGCAAGTAGAAGAATATGCATGAAAAAGGAGAGAGGTGCGGGAAAGTTTAAGTGTTAACCTTGACTAAAAAGCACATTCTTAGTTACATATGCACAAATATTCCGTACATTGGAAACCTCATAATGATAATGGCCCCGTTTGGTTGAACTTATGAGAGTCCAAATGTATATTCAACAGTATTTTTCCGTAAAACGAAATAATCTTATTTATATATTTGCCTCGACTTATGTAAAAGTACTTCTCTATCACATTTTCAAATGGACCCAATAAATGCCGTTTCTTAATGTTGATAGCCATAAAATAGTTTAATGAGATCGGGTTTTTTTTTGGCATTTGGAATGAAAGACATTTTAAATCCATCAATGTGTGATCATAAAGAGCAATTAAAATAATTCAACAGATAAAGAAGTTGTACAACAGAAAATAATTCAACAGATATGTTTCTGAATTTAATACTCCAAAGATTAGTGAAAATGTTATTTTATGGTAAATACATTTTTTATTGCTTTCGGCCATTCGATATAAATTCTTGGCCTAAAATGCACATCATCATAAGCATGCTTCAATTAATATTGTTGAGATTATGCAAAATATAGATGTTTTGCTTCTTTCACTATCAGAAAAATGACATTTAGCGATGAAAATATCCATCACTAAATTACTATTTTTCATCAGAAAATTTCTATTTAGTGACAGAAAATACTAGCGACCCTCATTTTAGCGACAGAAAATAGCCAAATCCATCACTAAATAGTGTTTTTCTGGTAGTATTTTTAATTCAGTTCATAGCATTAGATACTATTTAAAATTGAGTTAATGTAATTTTTTATTCATTAAAGTTGTTACTATAATTTTTTATTCATTAAATTTGTCTTCCTTTTAATTTTAATCCCTCAATTTTTAAAACATAGATTTAAAATATTAATCACTACCATCAATTTTTAAAATATAGGTTTTAGATATTTAATATAAGAGCTAATTAATTTTTAGGAAAGATTAATGAAGTAAAATAAATTATTTTGATGTATTTATATTTACTATTTATCCAAATTAATGCACCTAACTTTTTAATGATACATAATCTAAAGATACATAATTAAATACTTCTAAGTAATTTATTTAATTCATCAATTTCTTAAAAAAGATTAATTGATTCTTATATTAATCAAGGTACATGAAACCGGACTAGTAACTGAATCGGATAAGACAGTGGTTAAAGGTCAATGTGTTAGATCGGAGTTAAATTGGAGGTTAGACCTGTGAGGAAGAAAAAATTAAAAATAAATCTCATAATACATTGATACAATAAAACTATTTAAAATTAAAAATTCTAAAAAAATTAAGTAATAAACTCTATTATTAACAAATTATTAAAGTTGAATTATTAGTATAACAAATAGTCGGTGAATGAATTAAAAGCTATGAGTAAAGATTGAGGCCTCAAATTAATTAATGAAGGATGGGAAGAGAAGCGATGAGATAGCCAGAAAGAGGGGTCAGAGATGATGCGATGCCTAGGGCTAATTAAGGTGATGATGGAGGGGTAAGGGCCATACCCTGCAGTGGCAGTGATAAGATGCATGAGGAGGTGATCAATTGTCCATCATCCAGCACAACACATTGGGATAAAAGATTTTTTTTATCAAAATCCCTTAAAAGCGCTAAATCTTTTCTGTAATTCCTCACCTCTTTTTATTTTTTAAGTAACGCGGTCTTCCCCAACTCGACTAATCAATCAAGTTGCTACGAAATTATATCGAGTTGGTCCGAGCTAAACCGAATCGTCATGATCTGGATTAAACCCCCAACTTGGATCGAATTGCTTGCCGAATCATCGATTTGTGACTTGATACAACCGTTCATAAAGTATGATATTAATGATAGAAGATAGTGATAAAACCATGGGATAATCATGCGGTAAGTAACATCATTCCGGCACATTCTTCATACCTTTAATAATTAGAGTTCTATTCACCAAAAAAAAATAGTTAGAGTTCTAAAAACCATGCGCTTCCAACGGAAGAAATCACCAATGGTCTCAGTATGAACAGTTACACCTAGCTACTTTATTTAAGTACCCTATATTGCCTGTCAGATTCCTCTCTGTAACATCAGAAACCAGTAATTTCTAATTCACAGTAACAGAAATTAGTTAGTCCTTGTCAGATTCTCAAACTCCCATGTAAGATTCTTCTTTTCAGAAATCCCTACCATAAATCTGATTGTACATACAACTGCCACCATGCTCCTTCCCCCCTCGTGTTGCATTAATTTTGGAAATTAAAATCCTTTTCAAAGCCTTGCTTACTGTTCATTTGGCCTTCATAAGCAACCTCCATCCACCGGCCAACAAAGTAAAATACTCCCTTCGCTCTTAAAACATAATTTATCCCCTAAATTTAGATTTTGCTCCCTTATACTCTCTCAATTGATTACATATACTATGGGGTTTTCTATCAAGCGAGTAGTTCTTAATGCAAATGATTAAATTGATAATTTAGGAAAATCAATGCACTTTTTTATGAATAACTAATTAAATTAATTCTCTTAATTTATACACATTAATAATCTAACTCTTGCGTTTATGACGGGACGGGTTATTAAACAATGTAATTGAGATAAGTTGAGCAGGGGGTTTGTTAGTATCCAAGATAAGTAGAAAGAAAGAAGTAAAGTCTTTATTAAAATATGAAATCAAAAAGTAACTATATAAATTATTAAAGATGAAAAAAATCTCCATCAAAATATGAGTAAGGATTTTGAACTCATACTCCAAATAAAACATTAAGAGAATCTAATTAGCAATTAAAATCTCCCTCAACTCCTCTTTAATAGCCGATTGCTAATAGACTGATTCACTAACTTCATTTATTGTCACCCTCAATCGCATGAAATTTGTTACTCTATCAAGGTCACCCTGTCACACTTTCCTCTAATGTTGGACTCACAGTAGCCCTCTTCTTCCCTTAACAACATATTTGTAGCATGGAGATTTGATCAGATATGGACCATCCAAATTTGAATTAGATGATCCAGATTTAATTTTTTTAACAAAACGCATTATGTCTTAAATAAAACATTATTTTTTAAAAGTAATAGTTAATAGATTATCTTCTTTTAGATTTTATATTCACTATATTATTTTTCTTTAAAAAATATAAAATTTTTAAAAATTAAATCTCGATCGTTCATATCAAATCTGAATGGTTCAGATTTGATTAACTCTCTTTGCCTTTCAAACTGCTTGTAGGGAAATGGGTTCCACTTAATAACATGATGACACTCATTTAATTTAACTAGAAATCTTTTTTGATACACAGGGAGGAGCCCATATTCCTAAGTCTCACTCATACCCATCCTTAATGCAAATCCACTCTTACACCCCTTCTTATTGGCTAAGGTGTGGCATCAATTGTCCCATGGCGGAGGCCCAAGGGGCCAAGTCATAGTCGAACCATGGCGCTTGGGCGTCTGCTCTACTAAGGGTTAAGGAAATAGAGTTGCGCCCTGGCTAACAGCTATAACTTTTGGCCTAGTAGTAAGCGCTTGATCCTAACAATTGGTATCAGAGCCAAAGTCATGGGTTTTATTCCCAGCAGGACAATTGCTGAGGGGGAGATTGTTGGCCAAGGTGTGGCATCAATTGTCCCATGGTGGAGGCCCGAGGGGCCAAGTCATAGTCGAACCATGGCGCTTGGGCGTCTGCTCTACTAAGGGTTAAGGAAATAGAGTTGCGCCCTGGCTAACAGCTATAGCTTTTACCCAGTGGTAAGCGTTTGATCCTAACAATTGGTATCAGAGCCAAGGTCATGGGTTTGATTCCCAGTAGGACAATTGCTTATGAGGAGATTTTTGGCCAAGGTGTGGCATCAATTGTCCCATGACAAAGACTTGAGGGGCCAAGTCATAGTCGAACCATGGTGCTTGGGCGTCTGCTCTACTAAGAGTTAAGGAAATAGAGTTACACCCTGACTAACAGTTATAGCTTTTGGTCTAGTGGTAAGCGCTTGATCCTAACACTTCTTCCCTTCCTCTCAAATAGCCACGGTTTGTGAAAAGTTCTTTTAGATGTTGTGGATATATAGGTTTTTTTTTTCCTGGAGGGGGGGATTATAGGACCATCAATCTAGCTAGTCAAGAAAGTGACCATTAGGTAAAGGACTGTTAGGAATGGAGAAGTAAACCTCCTTCTCATTTTTTTCACCAATGGGTGCAGGTAGTTAATTAAACCATCCCCTCTATCTCTATATATATATCTCTGTTCATGAACGCATTCACACAGATACTCAGTGTGTGAGAGAGAGAGAGAGAGAGAGAGAGAGAGAGATAACTGAGAAGTAGGTTATGGAGGTTAATAATGAATTATGCAAGTGGCATTTGCAGGCGAACCAAGAGCTGATAGCAGCAACGTCCCTATCCGTACGAAACACTATTATCACTTTGGAAAGCTTCAGCAAAGAAGAGGGCAGGCAGGCCATCCCTCTCGGCCACGGCGACCCTACCGCCTTCCCTTGCTTCCGAACCACCGCCGTAGCAGAAGACGCCGTCGTCAATGCCGTCAGGTCAGCCAAATACAATAGCTATTGCAAAAGCCTCCAGGGTGTTCTCCCCGCAAGAAGGTAGGTAGAGAAGCTTCTCATCTCTCCATGCACGCCCTTTTCTCTATTTTTTTTTTTCCATTTTACATTGTAGAGTACTGAAAGCTTGAGCCACGATGGTCTCACTTGCTTTTCATGTTGAGATATAGAAAAACTCATATATACAAGCACGAAAACACATGTACATAATATGAACTCCGGACAGGCGTGAAAAAAGATGACTTTGATCAGCCATACTTTGCTAGTACATCATTTACATGATCTGCTGTCTTGAAATATACTCTAACTGTATATTCCAACTGAAATTCATCATATTCTTGATTCAAAAGAACTCCAAACTCCAAGCATTACAAGTATATGGTTCAAAAGCATTTGGATCAAATTTTTTGAATCTGACTCAAGAGTAACATGCTCGAAACCCATGATCCACACAAAGCTTAGGCCCTTAAAAATTGCCCATTCTTCTGCTTCACAAGACTGCAATCTCAAAGAAAATGAGAACAACCAGTTACTCATTTTCCTATGTTATCTCTAATGAACCCGCCACAACTCACCTTTTGTATAGATCTTGTCATTGCTCCATCCAGATTAATTAATCTTAATAACATCAATAGAGGAGGTAGACAAATCAAAATTGTTGATTATATATAGGATCAAACCTATGAAAGAGATTGTTGTTTAAAAAAAGAATAAGAGGGGAATATACCTTGTCTGATCAGATTCTATATATCTATTTTGTTAGTTATTATTGTACTTGACAAATTAAAGATCAAATCTCCTTGTCGGCAAAACAAAAGGGGAAAGAAAATCGAATCTGCTTACCCACTAAATACTAATAAATGAACGCAAATAATTTCTTAAAACTTCCTTCGGTTACTTACTATTAGAGACGGTTTTTTGACATGAGATGTTCTTATTTACAAGGCACACTTAGATGCTGTCTCAAATTTTTATTCTTAAGTTCCCATTTTACCCCTCACTTAATTACTTATATTAATAATACTATTGCTTTTATTGCAGTCACTCACACTTTCTCCACAGCACATATTTTATCTCTTTCCCACATCCATTTTATCTACTTTTCTTATTCTCTCTCTCTCTCTCTCTCTCTTGTGTTATCTCCCCATAGACAAGTACGCATTTTTATATATTTATTGTCTCTAACTAATTAATTTTAACCAATTTTTTATCCACATGATTCTATTAATTATATATTATAAAAAGAAAGAGACGGAGTATACTTTTATTGCCACTTCGTCATTAAATTTTTATAAATCATTTTTGTTGTCCAGATAAATATGTAAAAGAAATAACGTTAAAATATTAAAACTTTTTATTCATAATAAGTTCATATTAAATAATTAACTATATACATTAAAATTTAATTAAAATATGAAATACTACACATGAATATCCACATTCATATTACCGCAGAAATGAAATGTTCACCAAATGCATTAAAAAATTTTATTCATGAAAAGATCAATGTGGGTCCAACTTTTGAAAACAGAAAATATATAGATTATAAGTTATTACCAACATATTTCATTGGAACCAATAAAAATATTAAAGTCATTAAGTCTATCTAAAGATTTATTAGATTTTTAAATTTACCCTATTCAATATACATCCTTTTAAGAATCAAATAACATACACAAACATTATATGAAAGTTAAAACGGAAAGTTAATGCATATTTAAGACAAAAAAAATTCTTTCCTTATTTTATGAATAGGAAAGTCATATATTATGAGTATGAACAGCATTTAAAGTCTTTTTCTTTCGTAGGCCGCCAACCAACAAAGTTAAAGGCATACGCAGGTAATATTTCCATCTTCATAAATCCTAATAGTACAGTCGCACAAAGCTCATGCTTAAGTTTAATTAGCCCTAAAAAGAGGGAAAATACTTGTGCTTGAAACTCCAACTTTATCCCTTTTTAAATATACATACTTAAAAAATCAAATAAAATACACAAACAATGAATGAGGGTTAAAACGGGAAACTAATGTATAATCAAGACAAAAGTTTCTACCCTTAACCTTGTAAATAGCACCGGAGCGATATATTATGATTGTGAACAATATGTAGTCCTTTTCTCTATGGGAATTATTACAAAATCTTAAGAAGATATTTAATTATCCAAAAGTCCAATAATAACTAATGATGATAATTTTTAGTGTAAAAATGACAATAGGTATCTATTCTTCACTTTTCATTAAGACTTTTCGATAATTAATTCCCTTTTTAGAACTTCATAGTAAGTTTCCAGTTTTTTAAACTAGCATTCAGCTTCTTCAAGTATTTTTCTTTCCCTTACATATTGCTGGGCAGCCAACAAATTTAAGGAGATGTGCAGATAACATTTCCTTCTACCTGAACCCTAATAGTACTTTAGCACAAAACTTATGCTTAAAGTTTAATTATCCCCAAAAAGGGGACCAAAAAACGTATGCTTATTAAAACTCCAAAAAATTAACAAGAAGGATATATACAGTGCAGTAGCAGAATACTTATCGCGAGATCTTCCATACAAGGTATCAGAGGACCATGTGTTTCTCACGGCCGGATGCAAGCAAGCCATAGAATACATCACAGCAGTTCTAGCTCGGCCTAACGCTAACATTTTGCTTCCAAGACCTGGCTTCCCTGACTATCATGTTCATGCTTCGCTCTGCCACATGGAGAGTCGTGTATTCAATCTTTTAGCCGAAAAGGATTGGGAGGTTGATCTTGAAGCTGTTGAAGCTCTTGCAGATCACAATACTGTCGCTTTGGTTATCATAAACCCTGGCAATCCTTGCGGGAACGTTTACAGTCGCAACCATTTGATGAAGGTAATAATTTTGTTTCATAATAAGATGGAAAATCTAATCTTTGATATAACATAAGAACAATCAATGTTTGCATTACATGTGTCAAGTTCTAGACGGGTGCAGCTTCTCTCCTGTGATTTTTTCCCATCCGGTGCCTCAAACCTTGCGGTTTTCTGGTGAAATAGGTGATGGTGATCAACTTCTTTAAACACTGCCCAGTTTGCTGGAGCATTTTCCGGTAGCATTCCAACGTCTTACAGATTTTTTCCAATAGCACTAATTCTAAAATGATTTTCATGTAATTGTGTACTTTTAAAGTATTTTTCAATAGCAATGATCATCCTAAACTTAGAATATTGGGTGTTCTTGAAAGTATATTCTAAGATGCTGGATAATACAACCAAAAAATTACTTCACAATAACAAGAATTACTTCAACAACATTTTAGGGTGAATTATTTAGGATACCAGGTGTTATTAGAAAAATAATTCATAGTGATGGTCGCCACTTGACCAAAAATTACTTTAGGATATTGGGTTATACTAAAAAATATTGGATGAACAAGAAATACTTTTGGATATTGAGTGGTATTAAAACACTATTTCAGAATGCTAGAATCCTACTAGAAAATATTTCAGAAGGCTCGATGCTTGTAAAAATTAATCACCACCACCTATTTTATCTGAAAACGGCAGCGTTTCATGCAGCGGATCAAAACATCAGAGAGAAGTCGCTCTGGTTCTTGACATCATTCATGGAATACTACTAGAAATTAATGGAAGTGATGAACATGTTGATTTATTCATAAGGTGGCAGACACAGCTAGAAAACTTGGGATCATTGTAATTGCTGACGAAGTTTATGGCCATCTCAACTTTGGGGAAAATCCTTTCGTTCCAATGGGGACTTTTGCATCAGTTGCTCCTGTCGTCACACTTGGATCTATTTCCAAGAGATGGCTTGTTCCTGGTTGGAGAATCGGTTGGCTTGTAACCAATGATCCTAATGGAATCCTAGCAAAAACTGGGGTACGTACTGTCACTTTCTGCGAGGGCCTTAACTAATTCTATTCATATGCTAGCTGATACGAAAAACTTGCCAATGATAATTTGTTGTTGAGCTATATATAGTGATTTTGTTTTTCTTTGAATTGAACTTCATTTATGTATTTTTAGGTGGTCCAAAGTTTAAGAGCATGTAAGACCAATACATCTGAACCAGCCCATTTCATTCAGGTTTGTAACTTTGCATGTTTTGAAGAAGTGACATCCAGTTTTACATGTATAATAATTTAGGGTGTCAGTTGGACCCTGCTGCCACTTTAAATTTTCCATTAATTTTTATATTTCACATAAAATAAGGGACATTTTTATATCTTGTTGACTACAAATTGGTGAAATTTTATTTTTTTTTAACATTAAAATACTCTGATTAAAATTAAAGAGAAACTTATTTTTTTCAGAATCTTTAAAAAATAGTAAAAAATTAAAAAATGCACCATTTTTTTGTCAATAAAATATCAAGATGACACGTAATTTATATAGAATCTAATGATCAAAAGAAATAAGATACAAAAAACGAGAAGTTGGACAATTTTAAGGGGTGACAAATCCCCCAAGTCCCATATATACCTATTTGCTTGCTTTCACTAATCATGCCTTGTGAGTGCAGACCATATATAGAGCCAGAGAGATCCCTTTTACTGTAGGAATAAACTTACCTTGTCAGGCATATTTTAGCTATTTTATTTCTCATGAATGGCGAGCCAATGTCTTATGTTATAGCCATATATTTCCTAATGCTATGAGAATAATATTTTCTTGTAATTTTCTTCTGTTAAACAAAACAGGGAGCACTTCCTTATATCCTTAAAAACACAAGCATGGAATTCTTTTCTAAGATTGTTGAGATCTTAAGAGACAATGCTGACATATGCTATGATAGAGTCAAAGAGATTCCTTCTTTGATCTGCCCATACAGGCCACAGGGAGCCATGTTTATGACTGTAAGTGCTTACATATAGTGTGCTTGTTGTCTTATAACTGATTTGTATTTCCTTCTAAATTCACCAGAAAATACACACACACACACAAATATATAGACACGCATTAATTTATTACATACCCAGGTAAAACTAAACCTATCACTTCTGGAAGAAATCCGAGATGATACGGAGTTCTGTGTGAAGTTGGCCAGAGAGGAATCTGTTATAGTTTTACCAGGTATGAATTTTGCATCATTCTTTTGGGCCAGGGGCGTCTTTAATATCCCAGCCTTCGAGATGTCTCTCTCTCTCTCTCTCTCTGTGTTTTTTGTTGAGCAATAGGTTTCTACAATTTTGCATGGATTTATTTCTTTAAAAATAGAAAAAAATTGGAAACTGCACCATTTCATACGTATAAAATGTTAAAACATCATTCATCTTATACATTCTAACAAGAGATAAGAGAAGAAAGAGGGAATTACTAAGAGGTCCAAAATAAAGGACTTAATTTCCAAAAGGTCCCAATTAGTGCAGAGCATAAATTAACCCATTATCATTTCTTAAACTGAAACTTGTTACTGCATGCTGTTAAGTTGTTATTAGACTTATGTGTAATTATCTTCATTGGGATATTATAGTAATTCTCCAAAGAAAAAACATTTAGGAGATCGATGCATATACATATATAATGGGGCATTAGAGACCCCTTGCTCTATTCTTTTATGTGATCCCACAGCATTATTCAATTCACTTAAAACTCCACCTGTTTGCTGCAAGTTAAGTATGCATGTGTGTGAGCAATATATAACAAGCTCAGGTCTACTGCAGGCAAGTGTATGGGACTAAAGAACTGGTTACGTTTAACTTTTGCTGTTGAACCTTCAAAACTTGAAGAAGGGCTAGAGAGAATTAGAGTCTTCTGCCAGAGGCATTCCAAGAAGTGACATCACAAAGCTTTAATTTGCCAGAGACATTTCTTTGGATCTCATATTCTATTGCAGTATTAATAAAAGCTTAATAAAAAAGGGTGCGGTTAGCGGTGATCTGTGATCATCAATATTTCGTTGGATCACAGATTGTCATTTAATTTGCATAGCTTAATAAGTTAGTTTGTGTGTTCTTAGTTTTGTTTCTCAAATGGTTTCTTATTTCTCGCCACTTTCAATGGCTATTATCTGTCAGTGTAATCTGTTTTATCAATATTAATAAAACGCAATGTTGATTGGTCTGAAAAAAATTTTGTGCTTGAAATGGTTGGAACCCAATAAAAAAAACACATGCAGAAAGTGTTTTTCAATAAGAAAAATAACAATCCGTTTTTCGTTGCCAGGAATTTGGTTCAACTAATAAACGGTCATTACAAATCAAATTTCAATGGGATAAGATTTTATAACATAAAATGAAATAAAACCCAAGACTAGTCTTTTCTATGTATTTTTGGTGATTAAGTGAGTGAATGAAATGTGATAACATCTGATTAGCAACTCCTGGATGGATATTCTAATAAACTTTCATAGTTTACTTGTGATTACGGAGCTTCGAGTAACTAACGCAAATTATTGAAACATCCTCAATACCATTCGGACTCATTAATTGGAAGAGGGAAAAATCAGTCACTTCTAATGCCACGTAAAAAATTTCATCCACCATTTCACTTTTAAACATCGCCTAGTTATATTTATTTATTGCCCACCAAGAGAAGTGCGCACACATAAAGTAGATATCTTGTTACAATATGGCTCTTTCTTTCTTTCTTTCTTTTTTTTTTTGTTACAATATGGCAATTTATTTTTTTTTATTCTTCCTTCGCACTTTCTCTCTCTTATAGTCCTTGAACTTGATGATCTTTGATTCCAAGTGATACTGGTAAAGGATGAAAACATCTTGATGGGAGAAACAAGTTTTAAGAACACATTTTGATTTGAGGTTGTCGTTTGGTTAGTGCTTTTGTTTCTTGAATATTTTCTCTCTCTTAAGCATCTCTTGAATACTTCCTCATTGAATTAAGAGTTTCTCTCTCTTTTTGGTCTAGTCTTGCAAGAAAATAAGCAAGAAAGGATAAATAAAAATGAGTTGATAATGAATGATTCCATTAAATTTAATAAAATTTTGTTTCAACCATTCGTATTTGACAGAGTTGATAATGGTAAAAATTAATCCTACTTTTCAAGATTAAATCTTGACCATCCAATTTGTTCTTCTATCCTTACTCTTGAGATCAATTTTAAACTTACCTTTTGGCTTACGGATGTGATACAATTTACTGATCTTGTCATCACTCCTGTTTACTTAGATTACTTTTTTTTAATCGTAATAAAACTTCTCTTACATACATATCTCATACATCATTGCATCGCTTAAAATAAGCTAACCAGGGTTAGTTTTACTAACTTTATTTATGTTTTAACCTAGGTTAACATAAACTTCACTACCTTACAAAGGTTAATTAACCACCTTTTATCATGTTAAGTTATGTAATTACCATAATTAATTCCTTAACCTTAAATAATCTAACACATAATTATGGTAATTTTTCTTCCTCTTCCTTCTACGTAGATGGCATCATTTTGGGCCTTATTGGGCTACTATTATGACTCAATTTTTTTTGCTACAAATGTCTCAATTTAATTAGACTTTAGACAGCATTTGTGCAAAAGTTGAGTTGGGTTAGTGTGAAAGGAAAATGGCGATCGTTCTCTCTAGTAAGAAAGCTAGCACGGTTCTACCGTCCATGAAGGAGGATGATTTACTATATAGGAGTTCCAAAAAGATTAAAAATGGGAAACAGTCGGAGGCTGGTAGTAACTCCAAGGAGCAGTGGCCGAAGCTTGATACAGGGGTGCCTCCTATGCAGAGTGGCAGGCAATCTTTTGCTGATAAGCTTAAGGGCATGATAGGGAATCAAGACCACTCAGAGGATGATATAGAGAGCCTATCAGATGATACAATGTCGGTGGAATCCGATAAAGAGTATGAGAAGGGGGAGGAGGAATATGGATGTCAAGTGGAAGAAGACCCAGCAAAGAATTTCCCGGCATTTATATTCTCTGCTAAGATAAAGAAACGGCTTCAGAGAGCATGGAGCAAGGCCGTCATTGTGAAGCTGCTTGATAGAAACATTGGTTTCAAGGCTCTAGAGGCAAGGTTACAGAGTATGTGGGCAAGAAGAGGAGCCATAAGCTTGATTAACATAGGTTCTGGTTACTTTGTAGTCAAGCTTTCCAACAAGGAAGACTATGTTAATGCATTAACTGGAGGACCATGGATGATCTATGATCACTACCTAACAGTGCAGCCATGGGTGCCAAAATTCCAACCTGATAGAGCAAGCATAGATAAAGTAGCAGTGTGGATAAGGGTGCCTAAACTGCCACTTGAATATTACGATGAAGAAGTGTTGACATTCATTGGGAATAGGATTGGAAGAACACTCAAAGTGGATATGACACCTCTCACCAGTTGAGAGGGCATTTCGCCAGGATATTCGTGTTGGTAGAGATAGGCAAGCAATTGATGCCTGGCTTCTCACTGGACGGTGAAGAGTTTTTCTTGGAATACGAAGGGTTGCATCTGTTGTGTACAGGTTGTGGTGTGTACGGAAACATAAGTGAGGGTAGTTGAAGAAAGATGGGAGAGGATGGAAATATCCATGTAAATGATGTGTCGATGGATGAAGGGTCAGAGCAAGTGGTGGCGAAGACCGACAAGTGGGCAGTGGTGTAAAAGCAAAGAAAACATCGGAGGAACAAGGAGAAGCAAAGGGGACCTTACGGCTGTAACACCTCCTATTTTCCCCCTATATTTACTTATTTGATCACTTTTGAGTCACTCTTGGGCCTTGGATAACTCAATTTGGCCTTTTTAGTGAACTTGAAAATTTTTCTTTTTCTTAAAAACGTTGTTACTATTCACTGGTCCATTTTCCAGATTTCTGGCCCAACTTTGAAAATTCATAATTAATTATATAAAACTCGGAATGGAGTGGTTCCAATTTCTAAATTTAGTTTATTAAGTGATCTATAGGGGAAAAATACTTATTGGTTCCAGTTCTTGCCCATTTGAATCAGTTTATTCAAAAACCGTGGCAATGTCCAAAATGGTCACTGTCAGTTTTCCAGTTTTTCCCTTAACTTTGAAAAATCATATCTCTTAACCTACACATCCAAAATTTGCAAACTTTAATCATTGTAAAGCTTATGATGTCTAGTTTCTGACTGGAAAATTTCATCCCATTTGGAACTCGTTTGCTATTTTAAATCGCCACTAGAAACAGATTCATTTTTCAGGGCCTTTGGAACCCCTTTAACCTTAAAAACCAATTTTCTTAAAAATTCACCAAAACCTCTTCTGGTTCATGATCTTAACTCTAACATGCA
>JANTPZ010138071.1:0-19424 GCA_025593235.1 Vachellia pachyceras
AAGTATATTTCAAACAGCACAAGTATTAGTATAGGAATCCATTTTTTAAGCTCGAGACTAATAGTAATTGCCTTTGCCATTTTAAAGAAAAAAATTTTGTAATAAAATACTGAAGGATGAGATCCTAACAAAATTAAGGTTGATTTAGTTTGCATTATGTTATGACTTAAACACTCTTTACAATCTGAGGCATATTCTACGATGATATTTTCTTGAAGATAACTAATTAAAAAATGTAATAAATATGGCAATCTTTTTTGTTTACATGAGGCAGGGTGTTTTTCTCATCCTTGATACATTGTTATTGTGACACCTATTTTACCCCTATTTTCTTTTACTAGATCACTTATGAATCACTCTTGAGCCTTAGATATAAAAAAAATTTGTCCAAAATTATGAACTAGAATTTTTAAAAACGGAAAAGACGCTGGTACTGTTCACAATGCCACTTTCCAGTTTTCTGGCCCAATTTTAAAAAATCATAACTAATTCTAGAAAAATCAAAACTGAGTGATTCCAATTTCTAAATTTTTCTTATTAAGTTAACTATAGGGGGAAAATACTCATTGGTTCCAATTCTTGACCATTTGATACAGTTTATTCGAAAACCACATACTATCCGAAATTATCACTGTCAGTTTTCCAGTTTTTCCCATTTACTTTGGAAAATCATATCTCTCAAAATACACATCCAAATTTTGCAAACTTTATATAATTTTAAAGCTTAGGATGTGTAGTTTCTGACTGGAAAGTTTCAGCTCATTTGGAGATCGTTTGCTATTTTTAATTCCCACATGAAACAGATTCATTTTTCAGGGCCTTTGGAACCCTTCAACTTTGAAAACCAATTTTTCTTTTGTTACCAAAACCTCTTTTTGGTTCCTTAACTCTTCCTTATCATGCATGACCATTCCCTTAACATTCATTGTTAGTTTTAGTCCATTTTCATGCATGCCTTATCGCACATTCCCATGATACTTTGTGTAGGAGTTCAAAGTTACAACACAACATCAACAACATCAAGATAGGGTTAGCAACTCAATATTTACACAAAAACCATGCAAGCAAGGAGCAACTTCTTCATGCATCAATAACTTTTTCCTTACCCTTGCTTGTGCTTCCACCTACATGGTTAGTTGGGGGGAATGAGATTTGGGAATCCCAATAGCAAAACCACATAATCAAGATATTGTGAATGTGCATACATAACTTTAAAGCATGTGTATGAACATATAAACATGTGACACATCAAACTTCACTTTAATATGCATATGGCCATAGCACAAAAGTCACATTTCATACACAAATCATGCACTTTAATCATCATAAAAGTTCATGTAACATTTACAACTCATTTTCATAAACATAAAAGGAGATTAGTAGGTTTTGCTACCTCAAGATCCTTGCTTTCCTTAAATCCAACTTCCAAGGTGTTCTTGGATCTTTTCAAGATGCTCTTTGGGAACTCTTAAACCCCTAGAATCATGGCATAACACTCATATAAACATACAACCATCAAGATGCCACAAAACTTGTAAAAACGCAATAAACTCCCTTTTGGTTTCCTAAGAGTCCTACAAGTTCAAGACTTGATTTTTATGGCCCTTAAGGCTTCTAAAATCCATCTCTTAGCTTTACCCTACACAAAACATCATTTTGAAGCCAATGGAACCATCAAAATGCTCAAAAACACAGACTTTCTATTTTTTCCTTAGCTTGGACGAAAATAGCAAAAATAAGGAAAGGAAGGGTTTTTCAACTTTGTTCATGAAACCATGTGTTTTCTTGCTTCCAAAAACCCTTTTTCTTAACTTTGATCTACTCAAATACATCTTCCCTTAAACCAAAAGAAATTTGGGCAGCACCTCCACATAATATTGAGCTTTCCATAAATCTTTACAACAACTTAATCAACAACAACAACCAACAACTTGTCTTTTACCCCTCAAGGAAGAGTTTGCAACCATTTACTACTTTTAAAACCTTCTCTTTTCCAAATTCAACTCTTGAGGTCCTAGCCATCATCCTCAAAAAGGAAGGCTCACTCAAATAATAACTCAAGAGAAGGTAGTAGTAGTAGCAAACTCAAGAAAAGAGGGAGATTTGGTGGCTAAAGACCCTTACCTAGAGTAATGGAAGCTTGGACCTTCTTCTTCTTGCTTGGGAGGTGGTGTTTTCTAGAGAGAAGGGAGAGCAAATTTTCAGACCAAGAGAGAGGGAGAGAGGACGTGAGAATGGCCTAGGAAGAGAGAAAAAAGCTTAGTTAAAGTGGCTTTTGGAAAAGTTGTGATGTGAAATAAAGCTTGGAGCCAATTTTTGAAATACTTGATCCACATCACCTTGTCTCCTCCTAGCTGAAAAAGTTGACTTTTCAGACCCCTAGGTGTCAGATTTTGTTGGTTGGGCCCTTGCCCGGTCCAGTTACATGATCCGGTGGCACGCGTTTCCGTAAAACGGGTCCCCAGCGGCCAATTTGACTTAAGAACATGGAAAAATTCTATATTTTCCCCTGATTCTCAAACTCTTTTCCGTTCCTCAAAATTCTTCCTGGATTTTCCGTAATTAATTTTCTAAGAAAATACTTTTTTGGGCTTTTCGGGCACTATTATTCTCCGTTCAGCGAAACTGCCCGCACCGGGTACCGGAAAATAATTTTATTAATTACTTTATAACCCAAATAAACTTTTCTTAGTTTGAGTCTCCAGTATTTGAAGACTCCTGCGACTTCAAATAATTATTTTTTAGTCGTCCTTAGCTCCGAAATCCTTTATTTACCACTTATTTACGAAAATGCCACTACATTTTCTACCTTTATCATAATTTCCTAAATGCCATCACTTTTTCTACTCTTTCTTAATTTCAACCTTGCCCTTGGTTGACTTTGACATTTTTGGTCAACTTTGACTTTTTATGCCCTAGGCTTTTTAATTCAAAATGATCGTTTTGCCCTTAGTCATTTTTTTTTATTTATGGGCCTTGGATTATAACATAATTTACGGGTCTAGCCTTTAGTTCAAGCTACATAAATGCAGATATTACAAAAAGCGGGTCCCATTTTGTTTCTCTAACCAATTCCATTCCTCCTTTCCGGTTCTCCCTTAACCGATTTGGTTCCAGCATAACCAATTTCATTCCAACTGATTTTTGGGTTTCTCTCTCAACATTTAATTACAAAAAAGTCCTGCACATTAAATTCCAATATCATATAATTAAACTGAGATATTTAGGGGAATTTAAAGGGTGATAAAATATACAAATTATCACTACTACAAAAGGTACTTTTTACGCCCTATTTTTAACTCAATTGGCGCCCTTTCTCGAAGGGGCGTGTATGTGATGGGCGTAGAAAGTTAGAGCCTACGACGCCCTATATTATGAAAGGCGCTATATGCACCCTACGGCACCCAGTATTAAAGATAGGGTGCCGTAGATTAGACCTACGGCGCCCTATATTTAAAGATAAGGCACTGTAAACTAGACCTACGACGCCTTGTATTTAAATATAAGGTGCGGTAGACTGACCTACGGCGCCCTATATAGGGCGCCAAAGGTAGCCACTGTTCGCTTGCTCCAGCAAGCTCAGTCCATTCGCTAACCAAGCTCAATCCATTTGTTGAACATGCATCTTCAATGTGTCCCAACCTCCAAGCTCCAGCAAGCTCAGTCCCTTCATAAACTGGTTCCGTTAGCCCCTGTCCATTCCGATGCCCAGCTCAGTCCGTCTGTCGCGTCTCAGACCCAACAAGTTCCGTTCGTCTCTGTTTCTGTGCTCAGTTTAGTTGCAAGCTCATTCCGTCCTCGTCTTCATCCGTCGCGAACTCAGTCTGGCCTTGTAGCATTCCTTACATTTGCGTTTTGTTCGCCGTCAATAGACTTACCATTAAGATTATTTAACCACACTCCATCTGAACTTTAAAAACAAACAATTAGGTAATGAGATTACACCGAAAATAACGTTAATCTTCCAAGAAGCAAGATAGAGAGGGGGGAGAGAGTCAAAGGATCACAAGCATTCCTTTCCCATTATACATGTCAATGAACAAGGGTGACAGCAAACAACAGAGCGAAAACGAAAGAAGCAACAAAAGAAAAATCCAAAGCCTAAACCAAAACAACTTTCTTTCTTTCTTGTTTCCAAGTTAGTCATCGTACAGTGTCAGTCAAGCTTAGGGTCTCGAGAATTTATTAAAAACACTACCCACTCACTTCGTCCCTCCCTTTCATCATCATTATGCATAGATTCTCATCCGCTTCGGATCCATATTGCTTCTCAGATCTCTTTCTCCCTCCTTCTAATTCACTCATTGCTTCCACTTTGTTTCTGCTGCTGAATGTTCTAAACAATCATGCGACCATCTATAAATGCATTGTTATTTCTCCGCAACTCCGAACCGAATGGTACGCTTGAGCCATTATTGTTTTTGCTGTAGTTTTGCAAAGGAGAGGCAACGGTAACGCTGCTTTTGAGAGAAGATGGTGTCCAGCTCCTTCTCGATCCCAGCCCCGACGTTGTCCGTCCACCCCTGTTCGTGACTTAGCCAGCTTGTCCGCCCCTGTTCGCGTACCCAGACCCAGACCTGTCATCCTTCTCGGTCCCAGCCCCGATGTCGTCACTTTGTCTGTCACCCTTCTTTAATCTGTAAACTTAAGGGTTAGGGTCTGTCACTCTGTCTATCACCATTTAAATTTTTTTTAGCGCCCTATATTGGATAGGGCGTCAAAAGGGTGACTTTTGGCACCCTATATCTAAGATAGGGCGCCTAAAGTCACCCTGTGGCACCCTATACCAGGATAGGGAGCCTAAAGTGCCTTATCCTGATATAGGGCGCCTAAAGGCACCATTTGACACTATCTTATATATAGGGCGCCTAAAGTGCCTTATCCTGATATAGGGCGCCTAAAGGCACCATTTGACACTATCTTACATATAGGGCGCCTAAAGCGACCGCCTTCACTTTTTACTCCCTCTTTTCAATAACGGACGGGAATTTCAGTAGTAAAAACTATATTCTGTAGTAGTGTATCAATTAATTCATAAAATCACTGTTTAACAAAATTAACCTCTAATTAATACATTTAAATCGAAATAAGAGATTTATCAAGTATATTTATATTATTTGCAAACACCTTTTTATAATACAGTGTACATATGCATATACATATATATATATATATATATAATATCTACAAACACTGTTAACTATTCCAGTTTTTTTATTAATCAATTTTTTGTGTTTCCAGGTTTGGTACCCAGTGATATCGACAAACTTGTTAAACTTGAAAAGTTAGACTTGGAATCAAATAGATTGAGTGGACCTATTCCTTCCAATATTTTCAACATTTCAACGTTAACATATTTATCCCTTGGTGATAACTTCCTCCATGGCCATCTTTTATCATCTATAGGAATTGGACTTCCTAGCTTGAAGACGTTAGTTGTAAATAGAAATAAACTAACGGGACAAATTCCAGGCAGCATATCAAATGTTTCTAAGCTCATTCAGTTAGATTTGTCGTTGAATGAATTTAGCGGAGCTATACCGAATGTAATAGGAAATTTAACAAGCCTATTCGACTTAGCTTTGGATGGGAATGATTTTACTGGGTCGATTCCAGATACATTTAACAAATTACATGGTCTTCAATGTTTAAGTCTCAGTAATAACAGATTGCAAGGGTCCATTATAAATGAACTTTGCCAGCTTAAAAGTCTAAATGTGTTGTATCTGGACAGCAACATGCTTTTTGGAGCAATTCCAGATTGTCTTGGGAATACCTCTTTGCAAAAGTTGAATTTTAGCTTCAATAAATTGATTTCTCATATTCCCTCTTCTCTTTGTAGTCTCAAAGATATATTGATTTTAGACATATCCTCCAATGCATTGAGTGGCTTAATTTCACCAGATGTATCAAACTTGAAAGCAATTGCACTATTGAACTTATCAAGAAATCAAATATCAGGAAGCATCCCTACAAGCTTGGGTGGCTTGCTAACCTTGCAAAGCCTATCTTTGGCTCAAAACAAATTACAAGGGCCTATTCCCAAATCACTTGGAGGCACGGTAAACATGGAGTCCATGGATCTTTCTCATAATTATTTGTCAGGTGTGATCCCAAAATCCTTAGAGTTACTACGCCATCTTAAATACATTAATCTTTCCTACAATTTATTGCAAGGTGAAATTCCAAATGGTGGCCCTTTTCAAAATTTTACCGCTCAATCTTTTATGATGAATAAAGATCTTTGTGGGAAATCCCTACAAGGAGTCCAACCATGCAAGAATGGAGACCATCACATATCAAGTAAAGTGATCTTGATGATAAAATTCTCATTGCCTATCATAATTGTCATTTTGGTTGTTTCAAGCATTGTCTTCTTAAAGCATAAGAAAGGTGATAGTAATCATTTGATAGAAATGGATTTAATGAATTTGGATGTACCAATTAGGATATCCTATTATGAGATTTTACATGGAACAAATCGTTTTGACAAGAGTAATCTTCTTGGCTCTGGAAGTTTTGGATCAGTATACAAAGCAATCCTTCCAAATGAAAATGTTGTCGCTGTGAAAGTATTCAACTCAGATATGGAAGAAGCATTAAGAAGTTTTGACACTGAAAGTGCTACCATGTGCAATTTACGCCATCGGAATCTCATTAAAATCATCAGTAGTTGCTCAAATGATCATTTTAAATCTCTAATAATGGAATTCATGGAAAATGGGAGTCTTGAGAGATGGTTGTACTCTCACAACTATTATTTAGACATATTGCAAAGGTTGAATATAATGATTGATGTGGCAATAGCTTTGGAGTATCTTCATCACGGTTCTCCTACACTAGTTGTTCATTGTGATTTGAAACCAAGTAATGTTTTGCTGGACAAAGATATGGTGGCTCATCTTAGTGATTTCGGTATCGCTAAATTGTTTGGAGAAAGAGAGCAGGAAAAATATACCAAAACTTTGGCTACCATTGGCTATATGGCACCAGGTAACAATTTCATAATAATATTTTGGATTCATTTTTATATTCTTTTGTTTTGTTTGTTCTGCTTTATAAAATTTTACATCCTTCAATTTTCCAGCAAATATTTTACATGTTGATGTGTAAATATATTAACTGAAAGTATAAATGAAAAGTTGAACCACAAACCTTATAACATAATGACTTTTATACTAACAATTCAACATAATATAGAGTATGGATCAAAAGTTGTTTATGTACAAGGAGATGTGTATAATATAATAAGGGTATTTTGCTAGTGGAAATATTTGCAAAGAAGAAGCTAACATATATCATATTTGTTCAAGGATTAAGATTAAAAGATTAGACGAAAGGATCCACACCATATTTAATCATCAATATTATAAATACCAACTTTTAACATAGAGAAAATTAAAATACCAACAATATACTATATCATATATATAATCTATTTTTGAGTTAGTATTAAATTGTTGCATTGACTTATTTGAGGTAAGGCTTACTATAAGTGATATTCCGGTATCACAAAAAAAAAAAAGCAACTTTGCATTTATGCAAAATATTAGAGGTGCCCATAGCATTACAATTGTTAATTAGATTAGTTTCTATTTCTTACCCCTTCGGTTTAGTTTGTTTTTGAAATATGCAATTGGCAATCAGAGTAGAGTGATGATGTTTGCCATACTAAGGCATGAAGTATTTGAAAATTGAGATTTTCTTGACCACACGGGTTTCTTTAATTCCCATATGTTGTTTGAAATTTGATTTACTTTAATGCTTATTTTGCAAATTTGTTGCCTGAAACTATCAAAGAAAGGAAGGGATTTTCTTAAGTGATTGGAAGTGAGCTCTACATTTTTATTTATTTCTCCTCTATATCTTACTTTCACTTTAGAAACCTTTAATTTTTGAGGGAGAGAGCTCACTTAATAAATTTTTTTAGAGAAGTTTTTAAATAGCCAAAGTAATATCAATATAGCTCATGAATAAAATATGTTCCCTAGAATCAAGTTGATGATTGTCTTTGGTGAGTTTTGGATATATGAAAATATTTATTTCTTTTTATTCATTGTCTTTTGTGAGTTTTGGTAATATCAGATTATTTATTTCTTTTTTCATTAATTTTTGTTTTGAATGTTTAATTTGTTTCTTTATTAAACATGAATTCACTCAGGATAATTCATGGTAAAACCCTGGATTAACATAAAAAATATTTGATTTCTATGTTAGAAACAACACTTAAAATTATTAATATTAATCTATATGATAACTTATGCCTTGATGTTTCACAACTTGAATTGATCATACAAAAGAAAAGTTTAATGACGAACCTTACATTATGCGTTTGATATCATGAATTATATACTAATAATTCAATATGACATAGAATACGGATTAAAAGGAGTTGTTTCCACCAAAGGAGATGTGTATAGCTATGGGATTTTGCTAATGGAAATGCTTACGAGGAAGAAGCCAACAGATGAAATGTTTGTTGAAGGATTAAATTTGAAAGATTGGGTAAGCAAATCCATACCACATTCAATCATTAATATTATAGATGCCAATTTGCTACACCTAGAAATTCAAAATAATTACAATATATTACCTCATATCTCATCAATTTTTGAGTTAGGATTAAATTGTTGCATCGACTTACCTGAGGCACGAGTTACTATGGCTGATGTTGTAGTATCACTGCAAAAAATCAAGGCTTTGTTTATCCAAAGATGCTAGAGACACCACTAGTAGAATAGTTGTCAAAACAAATGTTACCTACTATTTTTGTAACTTTGTGATTTTTTTTATTTTGTAATAAGTAATCTAGTAAGTTGGAATGATTCTGTATATGCTGTAATAGTAATGAAGTATTTGAAATTTAAAATTTTTGGAGTCGGTTATGTTGGTATTAGATTTCTCCATGTCTCATTTTTCTTTTTAGCATTTTGGATTTAAATTGTAAGAAATCTGAATTCACTCTCTTTCTATAGCTAACTTGCACAATTTGAAATTTGATTTCAAAATAAAAATCAAATTGAGTCCTATTTTTTATTTTTTCTCCTCTAACCTATATATTCTACCCTAGACTTATATTTACATTGCATTCTCCAAATGGCTTCTTTTAGAATTTAGATTTAGATGCCATGTGATGTAGATACCTAATGATCAGGTTGGCCATTGAAAAATAGGTTAAAAGACAAAAATGATAGGAAGTTTTCTCTAAAGGATATTAGATACCTAGAAAGCCAGAAGTTTTCAAATGGGCAATTTTACTCTTAAAGTATGAAAAATGAGCAATTTTACCCTAAGAGTACTTTAAAAAAAGTGGCAATGTTGCCCTGCCATTAACCATCCTAATACTCAACGTTTATTGACTAAATTATGCTAGAGTTAAAGGGAAAATGCCTTAAAAGTTTTTCTCTAAGGGGCATTGATCACCTGAACTCATATCCTATTTAATTATTTAGCTTTCTTAATCTCCTCAAATTAATTACCCAAATTTTACATTAAGGACTGGATGTGGTATTTTTTAATTTATATGCCTTTAAAATATTAAATCCCTATATTACCCTTACAAAAAAATGCCGTCCCACCTAAAGGAAAAATATTCACCATCCGCGTAACGGTAGACCTATGCATGCCAGTAATTCTTGCTTGCACCACCACCTTCTCTTTCTTCTTCCTAATTACATCACTTGAATATATTTAATCATTTTTCCCTCAAAAAAGTGCCTCCTCTTATTTCCCTAGAAAATGTGTTTTACACTAGTATCTCCTAAAATATTTTTGAATGGAATATATAGAACTAAAAATTTAAAAAGATAAATGGCTTTTTTTAACCACACTAACTACCAACAATTTTAGAGGATTAGTTACATTTTCTCATATATTATAGGAGTACAAGGAATAAATAATAGTTTATTATGATATATTGATATTAATATTATTTGTGGAATACATAATAACCCAATAAAAGATATTTTAATTAAAAGATGTTGTAAATATTTTAGAATGAATGTCCATAACCTCCAACCCTTAGGATTCCTTATGCTTAATGTCACATTCTTATAACCTCCAATACCTTTATGTATATCATAATGTGGATTAATCCTTGTGTTTATGACATTGTAACTCTTGGAAGGATTTGGTGCATATAAATAGAGTTGTAATACAAGGGGTTGTATGTACATGAAACACATATGGAATGAGATATGATCCCATGCTTCTTCTTTCAATTTCCTCTTCTACCATTTTCTTCTTGTACTCCTAAATTCTTTCAATTTTATAACACGTTATCAGCACGAAGCTCTACTAAGGGCGTATTTCCTTATCGTTGCCTTAAAAATTTCTTCTTCTATTATATTTTATTTGATCAATATATCTATGATAATCTAAACCATTATATGAAATTAAAGATATTCTTTTACCAATTGTTTTATACATCGGGTTCTATGGTTAAGATTGGAGATTATCGTTACTTCATTTTAATATCATTCACAAGTTTTTTTTATTTACAGTATTTATTGTTACTTCATTATATTATGTGGTTATTTATATTTCATTTGTTTATTTACTTATTTAGCATTTATATTTAGCTATTTTATTTTATGTTATATTCTGTTATTTATATTATTCTATTTATTTATATTATTACATCTATACATTTTTATTTATTTATTACTCATGCGCACGCGTGCACATATATATATGCCATATTTATTTAATGTTTATTGCATATTTATATACAAATTTATTTATATTGACATATTACATATATATATATATATTTCCCTACCTCTCTATATATATTGTCATCCCCTTTATGGATATTTATTTCATGTTGTTATATTATGTTATTTATTCATGCTTCATTTATTGATTTGATATTTGTATTTTTTTTATTTTAATTCTATTATTATTTACATTTATATATTAAGTTGTTTCATTTTATTTACATTTCATTTATTTATATTATTTATTTACGGTTATTTTTTACATTTTCGTTATCTTTTACTTCCCGTCTCTATTTCATTTTTTATTATTCATTTTGATTTTGTTACTTCTTATCATGCCATTATTATTGTGCTCATAGCACTATAACTATAATATATATATATATATTATTTTATTTTTAACTTTATGTTATTTACTATTATTGTTATCATTGTTTATTATTTTTCATCTTCTTGTTATTTATATTCATTCATATTGTTACATCTATACTTATTTATTTCTTCATTTATATTTATTTATATTATTGATATATGTTTCTTCTATATATAATTTATATTATTATATATAATTATATAATGTATTTATATTATTGTTTATATTCAACTGCGAATTAAAATTTATTGAATTTTTTGCATTACAATATTATTTTATTTTAATGGCTACTTATTTCTGTAATTGTGATTGAATGACCTGAATTCACATTACTATTATAATAGTTCTTTTACGTAAGAAAATTGTGAATACTTGTAAATGGCATGAAAAAATTGTGCCATTTGAGTAATCAAATTGCTACAAATATCAAAGCCCTGAAGGCTTAATGTTCAAGTATCAAAATTTGGTAGCTTATGAAGATTTTAGCTTTGGTCCAGAAGATCAATGCTTGAAGGAAGTGATGATGCATTATTGAAATACAAAATGACAGTGGTCATAATCATATTACTGGATAGATTGACAATTGAAAGTTGTGCCTTCTAATGGCATTAAAACTATGAGAAAATGTTATAATATGACATGAAGTCATATGAAAAAGTATATGTCAATCTATTGAAAAGGGTTAAATTAGTTGGTTATGAGACCATAAATAACCATGGAATTTATATTGTTATATAATAATATATTTTAGTTCCTGAAGAACTATCTACTACAAAATTAATATAGTTCCTGAAGAACTATATGTTATAAAATTGATATAGTTCATGAAGAACTAATATAATTTTTTAGTTTATGGGCGGAAAAAAGAATTGATGATGAAATGTATGGCCCATAAATCTATATTAGAGTTTTGATTCATCCAAAATTCTAAAGATGATATTGTAATTGGATTAAAATCCAAAAATATATGGAAGTCATGAAGTACAAAGACTTTCAAGAGAAATACACTGAATAATAAAAGCATGTTTATATAACTCACACTTGGGGGGAGATCATTGGAATGTAAGTGTGAGTTGATTTTGTATACAATTCCATTTATGAGGGGGAGATTATTAAACCCTTTAATCTCCCAAAATGGATGTCAGATCTCCCAAATTGGATGTCATGTTAAATGTCATATTGAGATTTTAAATCAATATGTCATGAAAAGTGAAAAGTTGTTATAGTAAACCAGAAGTTTACTGATCTAGACAAAGTTATTGTTGGCATGACTTGCTTGACTATTCGAGTCATATATAAGATGCAATATAATGTCAATGATTGTATGTTGACATATATTGAAGAGCCAGGAGATTCTTCATGAATAGTATCATAACGTGATACTTGTTCTCAATATAATGTGGATCATGAGAAAATCATTGGTTATGATTTGAAATGGATCTCTACATTTTTGGAAATATATTAATATATATGGGCCCATTCAAAAAGTATGTAAACCATGCAAGTATTCAATAAGTTTGATAGATGCATCTATACTATGGTTACATGCGTGGTAATTAATGGCTTGCAACCTGAAGTTTGCAAGATTGTTCAAAAAAAATCATTATATTTATGAGTATACAATTTCTAGATTATATGTTCCATAATGATTTATTAAAGCCTCCATATATAGCTTGATCAATGCTTCTGAGAACAAGATTACTATTTTAGTGTTAGTATATCTAACTTAATATATTGCATCACTTATACATATTAACCATCAAAATTCTCCCAGTGAGATTGGCTTTTGGTCAAAAGCTAGATATTTCTATCTTAAATATTTGAATGTGCAATGTTTATTGGTCCACAATAATTCACATAGATGGAAAGTTGAGATAAATGTTGGGCAAGATTCTCTTCCTTGTTTGCTTATAAATGAAACAAAATTATGTTTTTAAAGAGAGCAAACGAGTTTATGAGGCTTGTACTGTATTATTCATTGATTGTCATCATTTGAGAAAGTTTTTCACATGAGTGGGGGAAATTAAGGAGCTAGAAAAGAAAATACATTGAATGCAAGTGTAGATCCTCAAATAAAATGGTATGAACCAGAAGTTCATCGAATATTGCATTAATGAGATATTGTAAAAATATCTTCCGGATTTAATTACTGACCTCAATGAGAATTATCCATTCTCATATTCCAGCTGAAAATGCTCTAATTAGTAGAAATGAAAATGAGATATGTCTGAAGCATGATTAACAATCGGTTCCAAATATTGTACTTTAGATAAAAGGAGCATATAATTAAGATGATCATATTGATGAGGTTGTCACTCTAAAAGAGGTCAAGACATAACTAGTTATAAAACCTCAAAAGAGGTTCAGGTACCTGAAAATTAATGTTGAGATTTTGATAAGTTATGTCGTAATGAGAAAAAATGAAACCAAAAAGAATAAAGTTGTCGACAACGGGTTTGATAATCATATCACGTGATCAAATGAGGATCTTATATGTGAATATGTCATAAAAAGGATGATAGAAAAATGATTGGCCAATAGAAAAGGACAAAGGAAAAAGATGCAATAAAATATGATAGCATCATTTCAATGTGAGAATTATGGACCAATAGTCTAAATGCATAAAATATAAAGTTTTCATGAGACATATGAACATTTATGTGAAAACACATGTTTTTACAATGGTATGATGATAAGGTATAAGGTATAATATTTTGTGGTTGATGAAAAATAATTTCTAGTTTGGAAGGATATGAGCACAAAATATGCCTCTATTGAATATTATATGGTTCAATGAATCTTAAATTTATATGAAAAATCCTTGAAGGTTCCAACAAGTTAGAAACATGTTTAAGAAAATCATTATCTATATAAAAATGTTATATGGGTTAAAATAATTTTAGCATATATCTATTCCTTATTAATTCACATGATTTGTTAATGTTTGTATTATATTTTTATTATAAAAATTAGATTTCTGTAGGTATACAAATAGATAGTGAAAGTGAGATTCAATGCAATGATTTTGCATTTTCAGAAGAGATACTGGAGCTTGATGAATATGCCTTACAAATATTACATGATGACAATGTACCATGCATAATTCAGCTAAAAGGAATATATGCTCTAAAAGATATTTGAGATTATCCGCTTGACGAGAATTTAGTATACTTTATCGAGATAAAAGGATAAAGAGTGATGTCATCATCAGGGGGAGTAAAAGTAACGATGTTATCAGAAGGAGAAGTAAAAGTGATGCCATCTCTAGGGGAGAAAAGATCTTGATGTACTCTTTTTTCCTTAACCAGGTTTTGTCCCACTAGGTTTTTTTGGTAAGGTTTTTAATGAGCAGCTTCAATATATATTGTGTACTCTTTTTCCTTCACTAGATTTTTGTCCCATTGGGTTTTTCCTAGTAAGGTTTTAATGAGGCACAATATTTGTTATGGACATTCAAGGGAGAGTGTTGTAAATATTTTAGAATGAATGTCCATAACCTCCAACCTTTAGTATTCATTATGCTTAATGTCACATTCTTATAACCTCCAATGCCTTTATGTATATCATAATGTGGATTAATCCTTGTGTTTATGACATTATAACTCTTGGAAGGATTTGATGCCTATAAATAGAGTTGTAATACAAGGGGTTGGATGTACTGAAACACATATGGAATGAGATATTATTCCATGCTTCTTCTTTAAATTTCCTCTTCTACCATTTTCTTCTTCTACTCCCAAATTCTTTCAATTTTATAACAAAAGATACATTAATTTGACGGAACTAATAAGGATACAGTTAAAATTAAAATTTTTAAAGAAAGAAAAAAAATAAAAATCTTGTTAAAAAATTATAGTATATGGATGTTCATACCATTCAATAAAATTTTTCACCTTCTTGCCCATATTGAATGGCGTTATACCTTATAATCCTCCATTGAAGAGTTTTTGGCATTTATCCCTTGTAACATCTAATTGTGTAGTTAGGTTGCTTTATTGTCCTTGTAACTCTTTGTATTAATATCCAATGTTGGATGTGTTGCACACATATTTGAATATATGCAATGAAATGAAAGAGGAATCCTCTTTATTCTCCCATTCAACTCTCTCATCTTCTTCATCTCTCTGTCTCTACCTCTTGTGTATTTTTTTCATTTTCATAACAAATCTAACAATAATAATGAAGATAAAGAGAAGTACTGTGATTATTTTTTAACCAAGGAGGTTTGAATCCTAGTGCAGCGTTTGTAGACATTATAGCTCCTGGATAAACGTATGAGAGTAATTAACAGTTCACCCTACTCAATATTGATATGATCTCACCCTACTCAATATTGATATGATCTAAGATAAAAATAGATTTCACCCTACTGTTAAATAGTGGATAAGTCCAATCCCCTTCAAAAATTACTTTATTAAAAAAGTTATGGTAATTGAATAGTCATATCAAGCAATAAATTATGGTGCATAATAATAAATTTTGTTTTGAGAATTTTATTGTTGGAGTGTAGAACAAGGTTGGATATATTTCACTCCGGTTTTCTCAATAAAAACAATATGGAATCATTGGAAATGAGAACAATATGTGATCTTATACAATTTATAAAATTAAACTTTTTTAAAGCACAATCATCCTTCTATCAAATGTAATTTTATTCAATGCATTGTCAAATACTAAATATGATCACATTTTTAATGGGATTCAAATATTAATTTACCAAGTTGTGAGGAACTAATTCCTTTAACTAGATTTAACTAAGGATTTGATTTATGTTTCCCCTTATCTTGTTGCAGCAAATATCATAGTTGGGTTTATTTGGATGTGCTCTTCAACCCCTATTTCATCATTCTTTAATTCAGCTAAGATTAATAATAATTCTTCTTTTTTGGTAACATCTACACTAATTGTTTTTTTTTTGTTTATTTGTTTCATGTTCCTTTTAGTTTTGAGCTTTCGTTTTTTTTTAATTTTAGTTTACAGTTTTGAGGTTTAGTCTTTCTATTTGCAATGGTTCACATTTTCAGTTTATTCTTTTATCCCATCACCTACACTAACCAAGAGAACCCAAATTCAAATGGTAGAAATATATTTATTGAAAGAGACAAATTTTTGCACTTTAAAATTTGAAAGAAATTAATCTCAAATCCTATTGACACGACATACATAACTCACAAAAAAATGTATGAGAAATCATTAGAGATTATATGTATCAACAAGAATATCATCCAATTTATATCTTATATGTATATAGACACACCTAATGTTAACAAAGTACTCTCATGTCACTGCTTCTTTAGCTTCCTCCCCTATCTCATACTTTGTTAAATATTTACTTATGTCATTTTTCTCTAGGTGATCTTATTTTCTTATTAAAATCATTTTCATTTCAGTTACAAAATATTTGTTGCCTTGTTTATAAATACTATTTCATCTTTAACCTATGATGAATATTTATCGAGCAATTTGTCGTACACGGATTAAGTGGTAATCCGTTTAAACTTCTCACTATATGGTTAGGGTTCGAACCCTGCTGCAATCTCATGTACGGTTCTGTAGTAGAGATGGAATGGAGAAAACCCATCAACTATATATAACCCAAAAAAACCAGATTTTGTAAACAACTCAAATCCCCAATTTATTTATTTTTCTGGTATCCAATCAAATTGTATTGAAATATGGAATATCATAGTAATGGTAGAAGTGGAATCCACTTTTGATTTGGATATTCTTTAAAAAAACTCCACAAGTGATGCGACCCAGCATGACGCGTCAAATTCAAATACATCTTTGCAAATTTCAAGTGGCCCAATCAAAGGAACTAAAAAGGTCACTAATCTCATATGGGCTGACAATGGAGCTGCGGATCAAGTTTCGGGCTTAGAGACATAAAACTAGAGAGCTTGGGCCAAGTACTACACATGGGAGGACTCATTTGGGCCTAAATAAGCATATTTTAGGCTTTAAATGATGATCATATTTTATGGTTGTTATTTGCACGAAAATTCATTATTAGTTGGCAAATTAGACTTTTGAATTTCCATCTTTTAGGAGTTTCCTATTTTAAATTAGAATTCAAGATTTGCATTTACTGCAAATTAGGTAACTTTGAATTTCCTGTTTTTATGTGTTTCCTTTTTGCATTGCTGCAAAGTAGGAAACTTTTGAGTCTACTATTCTCTAATAGTTTCCTTTTATTTTTGTTAGACTTTTAATATTTGCAATTAATGCAAATTAGGTCAGATTTGTGAGTTTCATCTAAATACTTTGTAACGCCTCTTTTGAAGGCAGTTTTGGATTTTGAATGAAAGTTTGCATCTTTATGCACTTTGAGAGGATTCTCTCTAGGGTTCTTTTCAGAACTAACAGACTTATCAAGGCTTGATCAACCTTGTGGCGTCTTCCAACACTTAGGGTCCTTGTCCTTCCGTGTTCAAGTGTTCAAGTGGATCGTTGACCTTCGTTTAGCATTCTTGGGGTGCGTATATTTTTGATTGGCTGTGGGTTCTTGGGATCTTTCCCTAGTGGGTTCGCACCATCTTGGTATCAGAGCTTCAGTGCCAAACTTAGGTTTTATCTTTCTGTTCATTCTGTTTGAATTTCGTTCATTGTTTAATCTTTTCTTGTGTCTGTTCTTTCCAGTTCGTCATCAAATTATCTCCATCCATTCGTCCACTTTTCTTTCGTGTTTTTCAACATCCAATAGGTCTTTTTCATAGTTCAGATTCTCATCTTTCTGCTCGTTTTGGAATCGTTTCAATCCGAGATTTCTAAGTCTAGTTTTACCCCTTTTGAATTGAGCGTATTTTCTGGAATTTCTGGTTTCAGTTTGCTCCTTTTCATTCTTTGTGTCATTCTTGAACAATCTGTGTCAATCTTGATTTTCTTGAACAATCTTGGTGTCATTCGGGATTTTCTTTAAAGGAAAAGTACAATATGTATGATGAAAGAGAGCGTCTGCAGGATCTCCAGATATTACTAAGAGGACTTCAAAAGATGACTGCCGATGCAGATCAATGGATGTCTAAGCATAACTCCAAGTCAAAAAGAGACTTTTGTTGACAGCTGAAAGAATTGAAACAGGGCTCCATGAGTGTTGATGGTTATTTTCTAGAGGTGAAGTTAGCCATGATCAGAGCTTGTGTGAAGGAGACTCCGAAGGCCATTAGGTATTATTTTATACGTGGGCTTAATCTTGAATTAGCTAATTTTGCAAAGCTGTGGATCTTCTTAGATATCAAAGAGTTGGTTCCTCTAGTTGCTAAGTATGAGCGGAAGATCAAGCAAGAGAGAGTTTCAAAAGAGAGATCAAAGTCAAAGGAGATGAAAACAGAAATTGTTGCTGCCCCTATCACAGAGACAACCAAGGAGGAGGAGGAATTGAATAATGTAAATCACGAGGAAAAACGTATAGAAGAAGACCTTCCTATTCAGAGCATCAATCTTGCAGTTGAAGAAGAATTGAATGCTGAAAATCATGCAGAAACATGTATCAATGAAGAAATCCATATTCCAAGTACAAATCTTGTTGTTGAAGAAGAGTTAAAGGTTGAAAATCTTGCAGAAAAAAGTGTAGATGAAGGAATCCATATTTCAAGTACCAATATCGAAGTTGAAGAAGATCTCCTCAATCATGAAAATGAAAGAGAAAATATGAGTGGAAGTGACTTTTGTGAGAATATCAAGATAAAAAAAGAGAGTGAAAAAGAAAAAAGAGATGAGTGTGAAAAAGAGAGAGAATGTGAAAGTTCAAAAAAAGAAATTATGGAAAAAGAAAGGATTAGAAAGAGAAAAGTTATGTTTGAAGAAAAAGAGATTGAGAGCATAGATTATTCTCAAAATAAAGAGAGTAACAAAGAGAGTCTTGAGTTGAGTGAAAAGAAATATGAAAAAAGTTGTGAGAACATTGAGATTCATAATTATTTCAAGGATAATTCCTTGGTAACTAATGATGTTAAACATTCTTTTCATTTTGATTCTAGTGTGTCGCAGGTGTTCTTAGATCTGTTTCCTAAGAAGCCGCTTGATGGATTTTTATCCTCAAGAAGTATTATGCACTTATTTTACTCACATGCTGAAGATTCGAGGACGAATCTCTTTGAGGAGAGAGGGAATGATTCTAGTGTGTCGCACCATCTAGGGAAAGATCCCAAGAACCCACAGCCAATAAAAAATATACGCACCCCAAGAACGCTAAACGAAGGTCAACGATCCACTTGAACCCTTGAACACGGAAGGACAAGGACCCTAAGTGTTGGAAGACGCCACAAGGTTGATCAAGCCTTGATAAGTCTGTTAGTTCTGAAAAGAACCCTAGAGAGAATCCTCTCAAAGTG
>JANTPZ010138072.1:7844-35213 GCA_025593235.1 Vachellia pachyceras
TTCACTTGTTTTCATATTCAAAAATACCAAAAAAAAGTATTTTCATTTTAGTTTAATTCGTAGTATCCACATAAAATTTCCTCCAACTATTTTTTTTTCAATTTGAGTTACTTGCATTTAATTACTAGGATTTCATTTCGTTTTATCGGCTCCTTCAAGTGAACACGACCCGGATTGGTGCTATACTACATTAATTCGGTTAAAATCTTTGACGCGGACTTAGGCGACTAAAAGTTCGCTCGTCAAAATGGCGTCGTTGCCGGGGATTGAACCCGGGTCGCCCGCGTGATAGGCGGGAATACTCACCACTATAATGTGTATTTAATGACAATTTATGATGCCACAAATGACTAGTTAATATGCCACTAATGACAAGATAAGTCCTAATGCAATCAATGACAGGTAATGGTGTTTTAATTAACAAGTCAATATGTCACTAATGATAATTTTAAGTATCACAATTGACAAGTATTAATGCCACCAATAACAAGTCATGAAGCTTTGATTGATAAGATAATGTGCCACTAACGACATGTTAGAGTAAACTTGTCTTTTAACAATATCAATTATTCACATGCATGTATGTATGTATGTTCCTTTAGACTTCTTATCAATTTAATGATTTTTAGGATTTAGTGGTGAAAAATTTTCTTCTATGGAACTAAAGTGTAATTCCCTCTCTACAAATTCACATTCAAAACAAAAATTTTTTTATAGACCTTTCGTGGCAAAATTTTTGCAAAAAGTCATAACAAAATATCAAGGGAAAATCTTAAAAAACATACTACATGAATTATAAAATTCCATAAATGCGATGTGAACATGTGAAATGACATATTGAGGAGAAGGCTGGAATATCCATTTTAAAATCTGATTGAAAAGTTAAAAATGCCCTTTATCTCATTTTTCTATTGATTTCAAACTGAGAAATTAATAACTACTCTTTTAAGGTGATTAACAACTTATGCAACAATTCTAACAAGTTATTTAACATCATTGACTATCACTTTTAACATGTAAAATATTTGCGGAACTTCAACTAATTGGGCCAAGTTTTATGAAAATGATTGCACTCTAGATTGACGACTCATGAAATGATTTTAATTAGTTGAGTAATATCATGGATTATCACTTTTAACACGTGACACTAAAAAAATTTAACTGAGTCATATTTTGTGAAATTGACAATCATCTTAAAAGGATTGACAATTCATGTAACAAATTTAAAAAGTTATGTCGTTCATTAACTACCATGTTTGATATGTGAAAAACTCAGAAAAAATTAGTCAATTGGATCAGATTTTATGAAAATGACAAGTTGTGAAATGATTTTAATAAGTTGCGTAATGCAATTCACAAATTTCACTAGAGTTTTTTCAAAAAAGTAAAGGACAATATTGTAAAAACACCTATATTTTAATATCACCATTTGGTCTTTTAAGTATGAATATGGAATTTACGATATTGGTGTTCCCTTTTCAAAATTTAGAAATTGAAAATGTATTTTATAAGAATTTCCCAAATAGTAATTTAGAAGTTATGGTTAAAAAAGAAATTATTAGATATTGTTAAAAGTAGACTAAGAGCCTATTTGTGTATCATGCTAGAGAGGAAAAGGAGCGGTGAAAGGGCCCAAACACACTTTGCTCTCATTACCCCTATTTGGCACTCCGTTTTTGCATAAGACCTTGTGTCTGTTTGGCTCAGTATTTATAGGTTTAAATGTACGTTCAACAATATTTTTCTATAAAACAAGATAATTTTCTTCGTATATTTGTCTCGATTTATGTAAAAGTACTACTCTACTGTGTTTTCAGACAGACAAGTAATTCTCTACCATGTTTTTAAATGGACCCATCTAAAAGGAACTTCCACCAAGAATTTAACCGAGGCGTTGTTGAAGTAGCATCAAGTTGGGGAGCTCTCCGGTGAAAAGTACCAACACTTGCCTTGGTTCCGCCTACCTCTTCCTCTACACTCTTGGATCCCCTATCTCGCAATTCTCATTTCCACTAACCATCGAGCATCATTCCTGTCGCTTGACACGTGTATAATCTCTCTCACTTGTCCTCCTCTAATTCCTCTCCACCCAGATCCTCCTCTTCCTTTATGTCTGCATGCTCCTGTCCGATCTGAGCGCTCGTTATTTTATTTAAACTTTGATTTAAGATTTGATTAATGACTGCTTGATTAATATTTTATTTTTTAATACGTGATTTAATCTGATATGGTAGCATCACAGAGAACAAGACACATATCATGAGTGGCGGACCCAGAACCTTAACTCAGGGGTGTAAACTATTTTTTTATAAGAGAATCGAGACTTATTCTTAATATGTTTTGAGAAAAATTTGAGCAAAAATTTAGTGAGTTCAAAATTAGTAAATGAGTGAGGACAAAATAAATTACATAGTACTAATATATACCTAAATTTCTAGAGTCGCACCCTCTAGCTACAACGTAGGTCCGCAATGCATCCCATCAGGAAAAAAGAAAAAAAAAAGAAATGCAAGAGCTCACGTGCAGAGAAAAGGAAAAAAAAAAAAGGAAGGGATCAGGAGAGAAGGCACACACAATTTTTTTTTTTTTTGCCAAACAAAGAAGACATCATATTGAAATCAAAAAGAGATTACAAGGGCTAAGCCAAACCAATTCAAACAAACCAACCGAAAGCTAGCAAAATAAACACAATCCAAACTAACCAAACTAAGAAACAAACACCTGACTAAGCAGAAAAGAGCAATCCAATGAAGCTTTGACAAACCACCCGGTTGTCAAATGTGCTTCCATGGGAACCCATTTATAGCAATGGTTCCTGACCAAATTCCTTGAGGACAGAAACTCAAGGAGGACAATAATCAAATCCGAAGAAAGTAAGGCACTGTCATCCAGATAAACAAAAATAGAACCACCACTCCAGCCTGTAAACGAATAATGCTTTCATACACACTGAACATGCACTTGTATTGCCGGTATAAGACCAGTGTAACCGTTTACACTATACAGGCATTTGTCAAGCCTTTAATGAACAGTATGTACCATCCCATTAAATAGAGCCACGATAGTATTACTAAACTTGCCATCATACAATCTTGCCATTGAAAAACAGCCCACAAACACAATATCCATCAACCAACAGGATATAACCTCCAACCAACCAAAACTCTTCCTATCAAAAAATTTAGCAGCCATGAAATTAGCATTAAGAGCTTCCCTTCCTTTTCCTTTTCGTCTAAAACCACTCCAAACCAATACCACCAAACCAGAGACAAAAGGCAAACATTCCTTAGATTAAAGACTGCTCTAAACAGCCTATATATACACCTGGTCACACTACGACGGCAGATAAACCTTGCTATGGTAGTGTTTGGGAGAGCGGTGCAGAGCCCATAAGTGGCTTTTGGAAGCCAAAAGCATGGTGGGTCTTGTGTTGAACTTTTGGTTCAGCGTTGAGCGAGAATGCCTTCTGTGGGAAAAGCAGCTTTTGGTGAAAAGTTACAACGGGTCACGGTGAGGCACTTATTCACGGTGAAGCCATTTATTTCATACCGTTGGAGCATAAATCGTACATCGTCATTTCTTCCAACTCCTTCTTCTAGCTGTGGGCAATTTTTCCTCCTCCTTCATGTGATTTGGATTTGCTGAACGTAGTGCTTTGGCCTTCTTCGAAACTTGGTTGCAGTTCCATCGCATCCTCTGCTGCCATCGACTCAATGTTGGGTAACTGCTCTTCTTCTCATTCAGCTAGTTGTTGCTTCCGCCTCGAATCAAACTTGCAGATATGTTTAGATCTATTTTTGCTTCTACCGTCGACTCAAACTTGTAGATATATTCCGTTCACACCTTCACCGATGAGATCTGTTTTTTTGGCCAAAACCTGTCAGTGTCAGTGAATCCAGAAGCTAACCTCGTTTTGTTGATTTCGTTTCGTCTCCTGCAACAATATCTCAACCCCAGCCTCATTTTGTTGATTTCATTTACTATGGCATGGTTTGGCTTAATTAGTGACATCCATCAATGGCTTTTTTATCTATGCATTTCTTTTTTGCTGATCTGGCTTTTTGGATCACTTTGGTTGAATCTGTGAGTTCTTTGGGTGAAAACAATGGTGTCCACGTTTGTGGTGTGTAGCCTCATGAATTATTTTGGGGCTGAAGGTTGACATTTTGATTTCGTTTAGTTGGGTTTTAACTATTATTGTGAGTTAGGTTTGAAAATCTAATTCCAATTTGCTAGTTTGCTGTAGAGGAGAGTCACTGGTTCCACTTAATTATGTTAGTAGAACAATTGTATGATCCAATTAGTTATGTGATATCAGTAGTTAGTCCAAAGAATTTTCTCTTTTTCATGTCCAATTTTTATCATTGTTTTTATCCTTAAAATTATCACAAATAACTAATATATATATATGAATGTAATAAAACATATATGAATGTGTATCATTTAATGAGATTCATGCCCTTTTACGTAATTTACCACAAAAAGCACTTCTCTAACTTTTATCCAAATAGTTCCTCCTTTTAAAAAAAAGTCACTTTTCCAACGCTAATCCAAACACAAATCACGTTACGATCTTAACTTCTACTCAAAATTCCTTTTCCAAAATAACTTCTACCAAAAAGTTACTTTTTCCACTGCTTATCCAAACGGACCCTATATCTGATTTCAATACTTCATTATAATTAAACATACTTACCAAGGTACATCCACCAACAACTTCAGCTTCACTACACTTCAGGATCCTCAAAATCGAAACAACTCTAAGAGAATCTTTGTGAGTATTGGGGAACCTACTTACCTCAGATTCCCAAGCGTTTAGGATCTTCTTCTTTGAAATCCTCTGCTCTATATCCTCTCCACCTGAGCCATCAGCGATTTGAAACGTAAGGCCTTCCTTAGATTTCCAAAGCGAACAGCAAGGAAAAACAACTGGATCCTGAGCCTGGACAGCTCCATTTCCCCCACTGCCCCTAAAGCCAAGCATGGCACCTTCGGCTGCAAGCTCCTCGGAGCCTAAGGACGTGGGAACCATAGCAGGGGAGCTATTGGGCACCAAGCCAGAGTTTCTGCACTTCCTCCAAGCCTTGCCGCTAAGATAGCACTGTAAATTAGATGAAAACTATCGACTCAAGGAAGAGAAGCCATGAACCTCAACCGGTCCAATGTCGCCAGTGATAAGAACAATCAATAGTCGTCCTTGAAGAGATTCCCCGATTGTAGCCTCCGAAGACCAAGGAGGCACCCACCGGAGTTCGCTATCAGGGGTCGCCTCTCCCGAATTGAAGTCACAATCATCCAAGCGACTCTCGCCTCCGCCGCTATGCCCATCCGACATCCACTTTGAAACCCTTACCTCCACGAGTCCCACCATAGAGACAGAAAAAGAGATCCTTCCGATAGTGAGGAAGAGGATACCACAAGACGATAGCTCGACCGCCTTCACACTCCAACTTGACGCCTCTAGATGCATCCCCAATAGAAGGCACACACAATTGAGATCATTTAGGCGAGAAAAATGTAGGAGAGGGGTGTGCAGCTTGGGAAGAATTCTTGGTGATCATCGCTGATGAAAGATAACCATCTTCGCTCAGTTTCCCTCATGCCTCCAGCCTCCACTGCTTCATTGACTCTTTCTCTTCCTTTCCTGGGGAGTCGAAGAAGCCATATAAAATAAAACACACATACAAGTATGCATTATTTAATGAGATTCATGCCATTTTAATTATTCATTTTAGTAGTTTAATTTTTTCTCCATAATAAATCTACCTTTTTTTATTTTTATCATTTTATCTTTTTCCTAAAATTATCACAATATGTAAAATAATATGTGTATGTATGAATATGTATTATTTAATGAGATTCATATCCTTTTAAGTTATTTTTTTGCCAAAACATACTTTTGAAACATTTATCCAAACAAGTTTTTCTTTTTGCAAAAAAGTCATTTTGTTACTAGCAATCCAAATATTAATCACATCGTATCATCTAACTTCTACTTAAAATTCCTTTACCAAAAGTAATTTTTACCAAAAATATACTTGTCACCGCTTATCCAAATGGGCCCTAAAAACCTAGAGGTTGAGATTCCAATGATTCAAGTAACCATGGATTTTGGCGTTAGGGTCAAAAGGCTATAGGAAATTGTAATTAAATAATAGACATACACTTAATGTTAAATTTAATCTTTAATTACATACGATTATTATAGTTTTTTAATAACATTCAGAAATTCCTAATAAGACCTATAAACATTATTTGAGATTTGATATAAGTGTAAGTCTAAATTAAAATTTGTACATTTTGATTGAATTTATTTCTAAATATATTAAAATTTGTAAGTCAGAAATCCCTAATAAGAATTTTCCCATTTCTAAATATATTTTGTTGAATGTGTATTTTAAAAAAAGTGCTCACTTTTTTTTTAAGTTACTAAAGCTTTCTTTCTTGAAAAGTTACTTAAATTTGTTTAAAGTTATTATAATTATTAATTGGATAGCCAAAGTACACAAACTTGGACCAGACTGACCTAATCAACCATGAAACTGGTGACCCGTTCACTTATCTGATCTGTAACCTAACTAAAAAGAAATGTAACTTGATGTGAAGCGGTGTGACTTGCGTAACCTGCTGAATTGGGAGGTAAACTTAGGTTACTTTTATGCCTCTAGATGCTGGAGAATCTGTGTCGTTTTGCTTTATAAAGTAAAAAAAAAATAACCCACCTCCAAATGTAATTATAAGCTGGAAGAAGAGAGATGAAAAAGATGATGACTGAAAGGCAAAATAAAAAAAAGAGTTTTATACAAGAATAATAAAAGAGAGATAAAGAAGAAATAGAAGATGAAAGAAGAAAGAAAAATGGAATAAAAGACTATCCTTTCACCCATCGTTCTCCTTCTTGGTATAATTGATATTATATATAAAAAAATGTAAATATATAAAATAATAAACGCATACATTAAAATTATCATTCAATTTATTTTTAGTTTCAAATTATATATATATTATACATACAATTTTAAATGTATGTAATTTATTATGAAATTTTGTTGGTAGCCCAATTTGTGATGGTAAATTTAGAGACATAATTATGTTAGAAATTTTGGGGGAAAAGGCTGCGTTAAAGCTAGCTCATGAAGGGAGGTGCGAACTCGCTTATATATTACTTGGGACCTTCCCTTCCTAACCGATTAGTGATGCATTATTCCCTACCCATTTAAACCGAGTGTCACCTACGACCAACTAGGCGAGGGTAGGCTCTAACATCAAACAATAGCACGAACTCGGCACTTTGCTCTCAAAACCTAGCTTGTGAAGGCGAAGCGCGAACCCGCTTATCTACCACCCAGGACCTTCTTTTCTAACCGATGTGTGATGCTTCACAACTACTACAAGCAACTGCTATAATCATAATAAAATCTCTAAAATAAATATAAAAATATATTATAAATCAGGGATCAATCAAAGGGCATTCTTTTAATGTCTCACTTATTTTTTAAAGTAGAATTATAATTTGTAGTTGTAGCAGCTGAGGTATAATTTGGGCAAGCCCACAAAATTTCTTATAGTTAATTCGCATGATGAGGTTATCTTTGAGGCGAAATATTTCCAATAATTCCATATATACTTCTTGTTGCATGCTTTTGCCAATAAGATGGTGAAAGGCCTTTTGCATTCATAAAGTGTCAACATATGTAATGATCAATCAACTTCACGAGACTATGCCTTCTGTAGTCACTGAACCATAAACTCTATCCTTAGCTTTCGTGGCCTGAAAGAGAAGGGAGAATAGAAAGGGGAAGAAAGTAAGCACATGATAATTAAATGAAAAAAATGAAAAATAATTATGATCCAAACTTACCTCTTGGATCCAATCAGTACGAATAGTGATTATTAATAAGGATAATACTTGAACAAGGAGTGCAAATATGATCCCCAACCAAAGTCCCTACACCATATTTAAGTTGAAGTAACATGCAACAAGAGATTAGAATATTTGCATTCCTTTTCACCACCAAAAAAATTAGAATAAATAGGATGAGTTTGCTGTCACAGAATTGACGACAAACTTGTGATGAATTTAGGCCTTTGAGACATACTTGTCAAGGTAATAAAAGATGAGCTAGTCGTTGAATCGAATGAGGAAGTGGTTCAAAAGCCATTGATCCGCAAGCATATAGAATATTCATGTATAAATCATACATAGTCCGAAAAAATATAATTACTAAAGTACAAATATTAAATATTGCTATTTTGTAACTCAAAATGATGTCATTTTAACTCGGCTGGCCCATCGAACTAGTTTCCTGGGTTGAATTTTAATACCCATGCTTAATAGGGTCGTCCATCACAAATGCCATGTTTTCTTGTAGTGTACTTAATTTGATAAAGTGACCAAAGTCAATATGGTAGAAAGAAGGAACTTCACCTTGCCACCAATGTGCAAGACAAAAGCAAGCAAGATAGCTGATGGAATCCCAACTAGATAATATGACCCAAGATTGACAAAAGCTCCAATTTTTTGCCAACCACATCCTCTTGCCGTGCCTATGAATAATCATGTTAAAATTAAAATTGATTAAAAAATTTTAGAATAAATTTCAGTGAATACATAAAAGAATTTAGGAAGAAGAACCTGAAAGAACACATTGGAGCCCATCTAGAAAGTTGGATACCGCAAGAATTGGCAACATGGTTGCTACATACTTAATTACTACCACTTCATTGCTATAAGCCTTTCCCCAAATATTGCGTATTAGTATCAGCACTGTTCCAACTATGATGCCCTCAATAACGGCCATTACTACCACAACAAACACTGCTAATCGAGCAATACGTGGATGACCAGCTCCTAGTTCATTTGAGACACGGGTACTGCAAATAATAATATATAATCTTAAAAACACTACTGGGGGTTCAACATCCCTCCTTCACATCCGTTTCTACTAAACGGAAGTGAGAAATAACTTCTCACATCCATTTACCACAAACGAATGAGATAGCATGAGAGTGTCACGTCCGTTTTCTTCCTTTCATGTTTAAAAACACGTAACAGCATGAATGAAGGTTGTCACGTCAAGTGCACACTTGTGTGTGTTACTTTACCCAATAATTCTAAAACATCATAAGCAGGTACGAAGAACTCACCTTACAGCTCCACTGAGACCAAATGGAATCATCCAAACCACCGATGCTGTGTTAAGGCTGTTGATTCAAACATTAATAATGTCAACTAATACACACAAGAATGGTGATTGAGTACTCGGATTCATTCAACATGAAATATACCTGATAGAGAGTACTGATGTTTCCAACTTTGGATTTGGAAGCAAACCAGATAAGAGAACCATCATTTCAAATGACCACATTTCCAAGCTGTACATGATGCAATATTAATCAAATGAAATCATACTGAATTAATGATTTAGGGTCTGTTTGGTATGAGGGGAGGGAGGAAAAGTTGGTGGAAGAAAAAAATTTGAGCTGAATTTAAAAAATTAGAGAAGTGGGGTTAAAGGTTTTTAATTAATTTGTTTACTTTTTTCTCTCTCACATCTTATCTTTGTTAAAATTTTATAACACTACTTTAATATTTTTAAACTCAACTCACAACAAGTTTTACTCCCCTCCACTCCAATTCCCTCATGCCAAACAACCCCTAATTGTATAAATCATAAGAAAATGAAATTACCAAACCATAACGGCTGAAGGAATGGCAAGTCTCAAAAAAGTGGGAATGTTATGCAAAGCCTCTTTTGAAAAGCCTGTCCAGGCTTTAGCACACGAAGGAGAAAACTTTACATACAATGATAGCATCAAAACATTAACCCAATAAGATATAGCATTTGCCAAGGCAGCTCCTAAACTCCCAAGCCCAGATTTGAATACCATAATGTAACATATAAGAATATGCAATAAAGTGGTAATTGCAGAACTGAACATCATTGGAAACACAATACTTTGTGTTTGTAGGAATCTATTGAGGCATTGTAGAAAACCATAGGCAAAAATGCATGGAATCATGAACTGAGCATATTGTCCTGCTTCTGTAGATATTTCAGGATCTTGCCCAAAGGCAATGAGAATGGACCTTGTGTTGAACCAAACAATGGCAAGTGGAATGCTAATAATAAAAAGAACCAGCATGGCTCTTTGCATGTGTATCCCCAATATGTGATGCTGCTTTGCTCCATATGATTGGCCACATAAGGTATCCAATGCACATGCCATTCCTTGCTATTTGAAAAACCAAAAAACCAATAACTACTTGGGATCAAAATTCGACATAATGGAAATAAAAGTCTTTCGCTTTGTTAAGATATTACTCTTATGTCCTAAATATAGGAATTAAATAACTTATATATATATATTAAGAAAATAAGTTATTATTTCATTTTTTTCTGTAATGAATATGTATTGATTTCTCTGAAATACTCTTCAATTATTGACCCCATTAATGAAACCTTTAATATATGCTACCAATATGTAAACATTGGAAACTTTTTTTTTGTAATTTTTGGAGATAAGGTGGATTGATGCTGTAATATCCACATTTTATGTAACTGGAAATAAATGTTAAATAAAAGTGTCATTTTGAAAAATATAGAAAAAGTAATGGTAAAATGATCATTTTGAAAGTTAGGGACCCAACAGTCATTTTTGAAAAAGTTGAAGGGCCATTTGATGATTTTGCCCCCGATATCGAAAATGATCCTGAAAACCTGAAAATAAAGGAAAGAATTTCTTGAGCAGTATTTGAGGCAGAATGAAGGTCAGCAAGACAGAAATGACCATAGAATAAATGTTTAATAATTATTTAATTTTCAGCTAATAAAGGTATTTTGAAAAAAATTATTTAAAATATCCAGATGCCTCAAATATTCAGTTTTAAAGTTGAGAAAAATAGCTAAGGAGTTATAATATTTTAGAAAATGGTTTTCAGGTTAAAGGCAAGAATGGTTATCTAAATCGAAAAGGAAATGCCTGGAAATCCTCTAAATTAAGGTTTTCTTTGAAAATTAATTAAGGACACTTCGAAATGAGAATTGAGAAAAAGAAAAATGAGGGAATGAGAAGATGAATTATGTGAATTTTTGACGACCTTGCATTGATTAAGTGGTTAGGGAATGCTTGAAAAGCATTTCAGGCAGAAAGATCCTGGATAAAGTAAGGTTAAAGCAACTTGAAATTTTTAAAGCATATTGTAAAGCTTTAGAATTTGCCACGTTTTCTCTTCTTATTTGAAAGAGAAACGTAATTGAAGATATTATAACCAAATAGTATATTATATTAGAGTAAAACTGCTTTATCAGTATAAAGTGGGACCAACAACTTAACACACATGTGGTCATATTTTATTACGGGATTTTAAGACCACATTTGCTCCCATTTTTCTCCAAGACACCAATCATAGAGAGGGGGCATGGAGAAGAGTAAAAGAAGAGGAGGAAGATTCAAACCAAAATCTCAAAGTACGTTGGTGTTTAATGCTTGATTTCTTTCATATAACTTGTTTATGGCCTCTAATCTCTCTTTTAATCAGTTTATTTTGTTGATGCCATGTTTTGATGATAACAAAATGCATTGTTTTGTGTTTTGCAGGAATTATGAAATTAGAAAATGTTTTTGAACTTGTTTTACAAAAGAACACCTGGATTTTTGATGCTGATGTTGCAACACTTATGTTTGGCATGTCAATACTTGAGTTTCAAGCTTATAAAGTGTTTTCAAAATCAATACTTTTAAAGAATACTCGAGAAGAAGTTAAAGTATTGATAGCACTCGAGTTTTAGGGTTTAAAACTTGAGTATTGAGGTTTAAAGCTATTTCAAAACTCAACACTTTCACTGAGTACTCAAGCATAAACAAAAGTATTGACAACACTTGAGTATTGAGACCAATACTCAAGTATCGTGCTTCAAGACTTAAGCTTTTTCTTCAATGCTTCCAAGAGTATTCAAGTATAAACAAAAGTATTAGTAACCCTCGAGTATTGGGACTCAATACTCGAGTATTGAGCTTCAGAAATCAACAGTGCTTCCAAGAGTACTCAAGCATAAAAAGAAGTGTTGACAACACTCAAGTATTGGGACACAATACTCAAGTATCGAGCTTCAAAAATCAGTTTTACTTGCAATACTTCCAAGAATACTCCAGTAGAAACAAAAGCATTCACAACACTCGAGTACTATTGTCTAATAATCAAGTGTTGAAGTTTTTAAACTTCTCATTTCTTCAAATCTCTAACCGAATACTCAAACAGTAACAAAAGTATTGACAACACTCAAGCACTGGTGTCCAATAGTCAAGTATTGAATTTTTTACCTCAAATACTCTTTCCAACACTCAAGTACAAATAAAAGTATTGTCAACACTTGAGTATGTGCATTAGTACTCGAGTACTAAGACAATTTTTCAATACTTTCTTATATGCTTTAGTATTAAACAAAATCATTCAGATTATTCTTCAGTCTATTACTTCCAACACTCGAGTATTGCTTTTATCTAACATTTATCAGTTTGACAGCGGACTTTGCTTTTTGTCAGATCTTTCTTCATTTACGTAATGAATTTATAAATACCAACTGCCCTCATAATGCACTATGGTTTTACTCAATAACAGGGAATGGGCTTCTCTGATGATGTCTCCGACACCAGCCTAAACCTTCGCCGTCACAAAACGTCAATGAAATACTTTCAGACAAAGTCTCAAGAGCATTAAATATTCAACATTAAAGATTGAAACTGTGAGTAACGGACATTTGCTTTTCCTAATAGCTAATTTATTAAACTCGACTATAAATAGCCAAGCATTCAAGATGGAGAGAAGTGAACAACTCATTGAAAATTTTCGACGTATATTTCGTTCAACTACCTCTCTGTATATCATTCATTACATTCTTTATGCCTCAATAATTACATATCTACTCTTTTAATAGATTTTATATAGCCATTCATCATTGTAAACTTGTGAGAAACTCAAGGTTGGAAACTTGAGTCTGTTGAGCTAAGATTGTGCAGAAGAACAGAGGTTGTGAGAATTTGTTTTAGTGAAAATTGTAAGGGGGAATGTAATTCTCATTGTTAAGGCTTGAGAAGCCTATTGCTGTTGTTTTTAGTGGATTGTACATCTCAAAGGCATTCTGAGGACTGGACGTAGGTAAGAAGGATTGAACCAAGATAAATCTCTAGTGTTTATCTTCTCTCTACTCTCTGGTTACTTCGTTTTTAATTCTATGCTTTGTGATTTCAATTTTTAAAGTGACCAATTCACCCCATCTTGGTCAACACCTACACTACCATATTTTCCCCTCTAATGCTATGGTTGAAATGTTTCAAGAGGTGTTATTGAAGAGAGTTGGAGAGAGAAAGTGATAGAGCAAGAATTTGAATTGGTAAGTGTCATAGATAAACTCTATATGAAATTTGCGACTTGTTAATGACTTGTTTGAGCTGATTTGAGCTTGTATTAAGTTTTTTGCCATGAAATCCTATTGGTGAGCTGCTGGCCAAAATTTAGTATGCATGGGAAGGAATGCTTTTATGTTTTTTAATGATTAAAAATTGGTTTAGGAGTGTGATTATGCATGGGTATGGCAAGAGAAATTAAAAAATGACACTTTCTCCAAATTTTATACACCTCTCAGCCTGTATGGAATTTCTGTGAAGGAATTTGATTTTGTTGATCTCGATACTTCCAATGGATTTACAATGAAAAATTGTATAGGGTAGAAGTGAGAAATCAAGTTTGGAAGCATTAGAATCAAAATTGACAAAGTTGGAAGTTAAAGACCTTAAATTGTCAAGATTAGATTTTATGGTTTGCTAAGTGTTTTAATGCATTGGAAATGACTGATTGTTGATGCCAAATACATTATATTATGTGTAGGAATGTGAATTGCTGAGGGAAGGTTGGAAAGTGCAAGTGGGAAGTCTTGAAGTAGATTGAAAAGTTTGAATATCTAAAGTAGCAAACCTCTAACTTTTACATTTACATTGATTTGATTGTTGTTTATGTTGTTTTGTCATGTTGATTGTAGGGTTGAGGCCTTAAAACACGTAAATCCTTATTTGTAAATGTGCATGGTTGAAGCTGTGCAATTTATCTTATCTTGGCCTTGTGCAATGATTGAATGTGAATAGGAGGCATAGTAAGGTGTTGTTGAATGTTTTCTATGGCTATTGAGTGTTCATATTTATAATCATTCATTTTGATGCTTTAGTTAGAGTTATTTGCTATTGAGATTTCTTAGAAATCTCATTCTTTCCAATGACAAACCTAGGCCAAAGTTCCAAGGGTAAAGGCAAGGAGGTGCAAGAGTGAAAATGGGTGACTTCCAAATTCCAATGGAAAGCTTACACATACAATTTGTATATATTGCTATGTGAATTTTGAATGAATGCATGCTAAACTTCTACACTATGAAACATATGATATATGCTTTATATAAGTGTTAAGAATGCTAGTTTATTATATAATAATGTTACAAAAAGGAAGTGAGCATGTTAAAATCAATAGAAGGGTTCAACACCCTTTAACAAAGGCCTAACTTGAGGTGAAGAGGAAATATGGTAAATAAAGTTCAAATGATTTAAAATTTTCCAAACTAATACTACACATTACAAACTTTAACACGAGCTAATGTTTGCTAAATTTGAATGCATATGCAATAATTTATGATTTTTCAAAATTAACAGAAAAATCTGAAAAATTAAAAATGACCAAATGAATAGTGAACCTTCTCGCAATTTACTATATTGATTAAGTAAGAAATTAGTCAAATGAGTATTTTTTTTATAGGAAATTGAATAAGATTCAATTAGAGACTTGAACCACTTGATTTCAATTTTTTCTAAAATTAGTTATGAATTTTAAAGTTGGCTAAAGTTTTCAAGTCTACCAAGTGAATGGTGACTTTTGGTAAGTTTTGAGATTTCACTTAATTTACTATTTCTAGCTTTCAAGTGGTCTAAATAAGGTCTTTAATATATAATAAAGCTTAGTAAGGGAGGTATGATAGTGGTTATATATTTAATATGAAAGTAAACTCTTGAACTAGTTGGTAAGTTAGGAGTGGATGGAGTATTTGTTAGTGGTTATTACTGACTAGATATTAGCTTGGATTTATAATCATATATCAATGAAAATTCTGGGTTCATATATACTACATCTGATCTTTAATATAAGAGTTATTTTATTTTCTTTGGAGATTAAAAGAGCTAAACAAATTACTTAAATATAACATATATTATGAAATACTTATTAATTATTAGATTATATATCAATTTATAAATGATACAAATCAGTTTGAAGAATAAGTATATCATTTAATTAGTTTCCTAAATTTCTCCAAAAAAGTTAAGTAGCTCTTATATCAAGGATTGGAATTCGAAAATGCTATACACACACCCTGATTGACCAAAAAAAAACTTTAGCTATACTTCTCATAACCAAGATACAGGGAATCAAACTGGTGATTGAACATGATAAGGCAATGGATCAAGGGTCAGTGGGTCAGACCGGAGTCAAACCAGGGGTCAGATTGGTGAGGAATAAAAAATTTAAAAATAAATCTCCTTACACGTTAATATATTCAAACTATCCAAAATTAAAAATTTCAAAAACTAAATAGTAAGTTCCATTGTTAACAAAGTAACAATTATCAAACCTATTATATACTTATAACCTATCTATTATCTAATATTATGTACAATTTTAAAATATTCATCCTAAAAATATCAAAATATATACAGTAGGGGGTTCTATTTTTTTAACTTTCACATTTAAAATTTTTTTAATAAATGATTAAAAAGAATATGAGTAGATGTATATGTAACAGTGGATCTGTGTGGGAAGGGGCTCTGTTTTTAATTTTTTAACTTTTCAAATTTAAAAAATCATTATTTTGGTTTTTTAAAAATAAAATTTTGTATAAAAGTAACCGGTTGACCCATTAATGTAACGGGTTGACTGAGTTGACCTGAGTTACCCCATGTGACCACGATCATTACCGATGCATAAAACTGAGAATCTTATTCATCAGGAAGCGTTGAATTAAATTATGTATACAAAATAAAAAAAATGAAGCTAGTTAGTTAGGAGTGATATGATTCAACTCACCAGTAAGTTAAAACCAGTTACTGATGCAAAAGATGTAGCCATAGAAGAACCAGAGAGAGCAAGTTCGCCTAGATGCCCAACGAACATGACAGATATAACTTGTAAGCAGAAATTTAGAAGATTCACAGATATTAATGGCCCTGCTAGCCATAATTGCTTCTTCAACTCTTCAAAAACCTCACTTGTTTCTTCTCTTTCTTGCTTTTTTAGCTCTGTGTCAGCTTTGAAGAATCCATCTTCGTCTGAGATTTGAATCAAAGGAGAACTTAGAGATGTCGTTTGCTTCTCTCCCTCCATTGCTTTGATCGGAGAGGGAGAAGAGACAGACAATGCATTAATTACTATTGAATAAGTTGGCCATCTGTTCTTATAATTGCAGGACACAGTTTCCATAAACTAATCAGTAAAAATGATGATTTCAAATAAACTAATCAGTTTCTATAGATAGTACCAGTCAGATCTCATATGTCAATCATCTGGATTTGATTATTTTAAACGATAATTTCTCAACTAAAAAATTATTTGTTAAAAAAAAATTATCTATAGGATTGTTTTTGTTTTAGATTTTATATTCACTAAAATATTCTTTTTTTAAAAAATATAGACACCATGTATATTAATTCTAAATGAATTAGATCTAATTAACTTTAATTGTTAAGTTCTTAATAAATTTCAGAAACATGCCGCTCAAGTCGCTGATAACGAAGGATAGAGCAAGAATTGTCTTTTTACTGGTATTTCTTGAAAAGTTGTCCACCTTTCAAATCTATTCGTCACAGGTAGATATAAATAAGCAAAAATGATTGCCCTGAGAATATATTTTCTCCCCATGGCCACATGGTAAGCTAACTTTTATATTTTAGCATCAAATATATTGAATTAATAATGCAAATATAATATATTATATACCATTTTAATCAATAAAAAATGACAATTAATGCTTCAAGTATAGATAGATATTACTTGCTGAAAGAAATACGATTTAAAAGATAGTTCAACTAAATATCAAAATTCAAAATGTTAAAATCCATGGTGGTGCATAATAAGTTATAAACTTGTGTATAATTGTAAAATAATGAAATTTTCTTATATAACTTTTCTGGATAAAAAATATATATTTTTTGTTTCGATTCATCCCTCACGCTTTTAAATAAAGAAAGGAACATTTAAGAGAAATGTATGGCGATAAAACTTTGACCAACTCCAATAATGGATGCCATATTTTATGAAAACAGTGGCCATTACAACAAGAAGACGACAGAACTATTTCCTTTACAGGCGAAATTACGTACAAATCCCAAAATCACCGCCATATCCCTGGAAATCATGAACTTAAATTAGATTATATTTGAATTAGACTAATGATAAATGGAAACAGACTTTCTAATCACTAGTTATTTAAATTGAAATATGAGAGAAAAACTTGAAAAAGAATATAACAACAAGGTGTTTTCACATTTACAATTGATTTAATTCATTTTTCTTAGAATTTAAACTCAATTTCATGGTACCTTGTCATATGACAGCGATTTTTTCTATTATTTTTGATCCGTACGTAGTTTCCATTTTTTTATGATACTTTAATAATGATGACCACAGAAAAAAATTTGAAGTGAATAGAATAGACGATAGGATGGCAAGCAATTTACATTTTCCGTGTTGCATTCAAAGACAAATGAAGTACGTCTGTGTAGAAATGATGAAATGGGACACTCAAAAGACATTCTACTAAAGACATTCTTTTGATGCTTTTGACTAGCTAGAAGAGTTGTTGTCTGTTCAGAGTGAGGTTTCGTTAAAAAATATAATATAAAGATAACAATCTCAATTTTACTTCTTCCATCCCGGTCCCCAATCAAAGTATCCGTATTTTTTTTGGGAAAAAGACAATAGAATATTTTCAGTCACTTAATATTTTTTTCTCGTCATCTTTGCTCAAAAAGTTTCTTATTGCAAGTGAAGTTTTTGAAGAAGTTTTTTAAATTCAATGTAACTCTTAAAAATTTAAATCATAGCAATGTCGCTAACTGCTATGTTAGTTAAATTTGACATTTAGTGAAACAAATGTATTGAGTTAGTAGGTCTACATATCATACATATCATTTCGTCAAGGTGCAAATTTTCTGAAAAAGTTTTACTCAGTAGTTATCTAAAAGTCTTTTCGAGTTAGATGTCAGTTTGGAAGTTTCAAACTGTAGCAATGTCTCATGGCTGCTATATATGTTAAATTTGACCCTTAATTAACCAACTACTTCATTATGGCATGTCCACATGTAATCAATTTAATTTTTTCCAATTTATATTTGTAAATAACAAAAAAATTAAAAAAAATATATCCTACCCGGTGGGTTACTGACAATAAACAGGTGGAAGAATTTTGTGCAGCCAAAAAAAAAAAAAAAGAAGAGGCAGCCACCTATCTTTGGTGTTATTAGATACATGACACACTAAGGAAGATTGGTGAGAATAAAGCCACCAACAATCCTCCATTGTCGTGCTATCACCTCTTCGATTTTTCACCAATCTTTTATGCAAGATGCATATTTTTAATTTTTTCGTTATTTATAAATTTGATCATATAAAAAATGATGTGGATGGCGGTAGACTTGCAAGTCCAATATATTTGATAAACTAATGGTCAAACTTAACTTAGATAATGGTAGATTCAATGTTATTACAAGTTGAAATTTTTTGGGGAGATATTGACCCAGAAAAAAAAATTCCCAAGTACCTTGCACTATTACCCCAAAACAAAAAAAGAAAAAAGAAAAAATATTTTAACAACTAACCGTTAAAATTAGCCTAGATAATGGCTGGGTTGACATGGTTATGATGACCAGAAAAACTTCTGTGGAAATATTAAATATAGAAACTTTAGGAACAATATTGCTTATAATTTTTAAAGTTAATGGTCAAAATGTACCTTAACCTCTTTTTAGCTAAGGGTCAATCCCTTAATATTAACATTGTCAGTCTGATTAAAAGAAACTATTGATTCAATAAATTGATATGGTAACTCTTCAATTAAATGTCAATTAGGCATTCTTAAAATTTGATTATTTAGTATAATATTTGTTTTGAAAGATGTGTTGTAGATGCTGAAAGTTTAGATCAGATCACATCTTTAGTGTTGGATTTTATTTTAAATATTTTCAACATACAAATTTTAAATTAAAAATGAATATGTTAAAATTTAATAAATTCGTTGGCTATGGATCAACAATTTGAGTTAATGAGACAAATGGTGTAAATACCAATGGATTAAAGCGACGGAAAGTTTTTCTAAGTTCAATTCATCCTTAAAGTATTAAAAAAGAAACAAAATCACCCTAACATTTAAAAAACTAAAATTGACTTTTATCATTAACATTTTTAACAGCTAAGTGTAACTGCAAGAGTAATATTGTTCATGAAAGAAAACTTTCAGGGGAATTTGCACAATTTAACTTTATAAATTTATATGAGCAAACCTATACTTTAGTCTAAATTAATTGTATTAAAATTTTTTTACTCTTCCATTTTTCTTCAATCAAACACGGGTAGTGGCATTATCAAGGCTTTTTTTCATTATCGAAATGCAATTAATGTTACAGCAACCAATATCGGTTACCCTCAAGTGGTTCAATAACAACGACTTGATAATGGAGCTGCTAGGATATGGTTTTCTCATTTATTTGTTGGCAAAATTGGGGATAAGGACGTAGCCAATTTTCAAATTTGAAGAGGGGCAATAAATATAAGGTGGAAAATAAATAATTGCCTTAATGAGAGGTTAGAACAAGTGAAGGGGGAAGGCACTGATGGCATAAAGACGTTAAGAAATCCGGCAAGACGAAGGAAAAGAGTAAGGGACGACATCGAAGGGGTTTAGTGGTCGCGCGAGACGAAGGAGAGGAGTCACCAACAACATTGAAGGACCTAGTTGCTTGAGCAAGAAGGAGGAGAGGAGTGAGTCGCGGTGTTGATGGAGTCCATGGGTTACGACAGTAGATGCAGTTTGCAACAAAGTTTACTTGATTAAGTAGCATCAACAACTATCAAGCGCTTCCGTTGAACTGTTCTCTAACCCAACTTCATAAACAAGTGGATCATTGACTCCTTAGATTCAGTAAAATTAGTTAGATTGAAGTGAAAGTTGCGAAACTTTTATTCTTTCTTGAGAATTCATTCATAAATTTTTGTTAGTAATAATATCCGATTGAGACTTTTAATTGCTGAAAGTATGCTATGCTTTACCATGCCCATTAGTGTTTGACTCGCTATAACGTAATATAAATGTTTTATATAATTCAATAGCAACTAGGAGTGATTAATTTCGAAGGAAATGTGCGCACAAGATGGCTTATGTCTTGTGTGTGGTGGGTGGGGAGGCTGAAACAGTAGAACACATTATTCTTTTGTGTCCATGGCCACATAGATGCAGGTTTGGTAGGTCACTATCCTTGCAGAGGTATAATAACAATAATTTTTGATTAAATCTACTTTTGGTTCCTACAGTTTACTCTAATTCAATTTTTGGTCCCTCAAGTTTAAAAGTAATGGTTTTGGTTCCTCAAGTTCATTCTGTCAAAAACTGTTAGTCCTTGTAATTTTAAAAAGATATAAACCCGATGTTAACACTGTTAATTTTGCTTATGTATCATTAACTCCATTCATCATGTTAAAATCAATTGATAACTAGAAAGATAACATAGAAACAATTCTTGTATTACCTATCCCTATAGTTTTAAGTTTCTTTTTTTTCATTTTTCTTAGTTTTAGTCCCTAAAGTTTTAAGCATATGATTTTAGTACTTATAGTTTCATAATGACTTGGATGTTTAAAGGCGTTAATTAATACTGTTAAGTTTATTAACCAAAACAAAAACACATTCAAAGTATAGAGACCAAAACCAAAATTGATCAAAAGTATATGGACCATTTAAAACTATAGGGACTCATACTTTTAAACTGAGTGAACTTGAGTGACTAAAACCATCACTTTTAAACCTCAGAGACCAAAATCCAAATCAAAGTAAACTATAGGAAACAGAAATAAGCTTAACCCGAGAATTTTTTTTTGAGAAAAGTAAAACTCTCATTGCTTCTATATCTATTGGTTTATATGGAAGATGGGGTGTGAGTGGGTGTTTAATGAGGTTAGAGTATATGCTAAGAGGGTCATTGACATGGCTGTTATAGTAGTGAATGAAGTATGGATTATGAAGATCATGAATGCAGGAAAGGGATGTAGAAAGAAAGGTGGAGATCTGGGAAGGAAGTGTAAGTGGGAATAACTAGTAGAGGACATGATGCAGATGGTGTCTTTACAAAACATTTGGAAATGGCTGTTGTAGCATTGTGGTTTATGGAAGGAGGGTTGAAGCATGTAGTTCTTTTGGGGTTGAATTCCATAGAGTAAAAGAAGCCTTGATAGCTTGTACGAAGTTTCACATGCCAAAATGTTGCATTGAGATTGCTTGTGAAATGTTATTCAAGTATGTGATTACTAACTCTTAGATTTGATTTCTATTCAAGTATGTGATTGCTAACTCTTAGATTTGATTTCGTAATATGTTTCATGCAAAAAGTTTGGCATGTAACCTTGAAACTTCACTCTTATAAACATATTCACTTTAGCTGCTATGAGAAATTTTGGGGTGGTCTTTATTTGATGGTAGGGTCTAGCCAAAGCACTGATCAGCTGGGATAGGACTAGGGATGTAATCCTGCTCCATATACTACTATAACACTCCTTATTTTCCTCTATAATCATCATATTAGATTACTATTGAACCACTTTAGGTCCTTGGATAACTTAAGTTGACCAAAGAAGTGAAAATAAGAATTTCAAAACGGAGTTACAGTTCATTTGGTCAATTTCCAGATTTCTGGCTCAACTTTGAAAAATCATAACTAATTCGAGAAAAATCGAAATTGAGTAGTTCAAATTTCTATTTAAAACTTATGAAGTGATCTACAGGGAAAAAATACCATTGGTTCCAAAACTTGCTCATATGATACAGTTTATTCCGTGAAATTTACTGTTCATTTGGTAACTTTCCAGTTTTCCAGATTTTTCTCTTAACTTTGGAAAATCATAACTCCTTATCTACACATCCAAATTGAACAAAATTTGGCTCATTTCAAAGCTTAGAACGTGTAGTATTTGACAGTAAAGTTCCAAGTCATTCGGAGTTCTTTTCTATTTTTCATTGCTATTCCAAAAAACAGGGCAGATTCTTGGTTTTGGAACTCTTTACTTAAGACTTTAGCTTTTCTTTAAAAATTTGCCAAGCCTCTTTTTAGATAGGTTTTATCCTCTTGCAATGCATGATAAATTCCTTACCATCCCTTAGCATTTAAACCCTTACTCATACATGCGTCATCATATATCCACTTACTAACCAAGTAGAGGTTTATAATTACATAACTACAACAATTCTCAAACATAACTATATCTAAATTTCCACAAGCAAGAACATGATAATATACCATCTTCAATCACCATAAACCTTGCTCTTACCCTTCCTTAAGCTTGTACCTAAAATGGTTAGTTGGGGAGGGTGAGATTTCAAAGAAATCCCAGTAGCAAACACTCTAACAATACATCTCCATGCATGATTATTAAACCAAAACATGTATGCCATTTAACAAGAACAATCAATCATGTATTCATCAAGCCAAGGCAATCATTGCATAACAATCATCATGATTTCACACAATCAAAGTTTCATACAACAAACATGGCATTTAACACACATATATAATCAATGCAAGGTAGATGCCAAAGTTAGAAGTGTTGCTACCTTGTCCTCTTAATTCCTCTTGAACTTGAAGGTCTCTTGATTAACTTTCCAAATGTGCTCTTGGGTATTTCAACTTCCTAAACATGATTCAAGAGCATATCTATCATTCTCATATCATCATCCATACAAAAAATCACAAAAATGTACTAAAATCCTTTCTTGCACTTTCAAGACTCTTAACACTTTGAAACTTGTTCTTATGATTTCTAATGCTTTCCAAAACTTTCTCTTACTTATACCCTTCACAATTTTGCCTTTTAAACTCAATGGAAGCATCAAAATCATCAAAATTCCAACTCTTTTCTTTCATTACTGCAGCTGCACGAAATTTACCAAAATAAGAGGAAATGGATTTTTGCATGATTTCTTTGCATACCCATGCATAATCTCATTCCTTCACCGATTTCTAACCATATAATAACTTAAAAACATCCATTCCCATATATAATTAATTTCGTTCCAACAGCAAAACAAGGGTTTCTTGCCAAAATTCATTTCATCACCAAATCAACTCAAACTTTACATTACCATGTTGCAAAACATACATAGAGTTGATTTATGGCACTTGCTTGTGATTCTTGCTTTTCTTGATTTCTATCATAAACTCTCCATCATCAAAACAGCCAATAAAACTACTCCTTCAATAATTTAAACCGATTAGATGAGAGATCAGAGGCTCTAGATGAGTTCTATGGAAGATTTCAAGCCTTAAACACCTACTTACCTTGAGTTTTAGCTTGAATCTTGTGGTTTGTCTTGCTTCCTCTTCTCCACCACCTCTCTTCTCTTCTTGGCTGACTTGAACATGAAAATGGACAGAAATGGGAGTGAAGAAGACTAAAAATCTGTCCCCAAAATCAGTTTTCCAAAAATGCCTTCAACCTTGTCATATTTACAACATGTGTTGGTTAAATCTTGACCCTTGATTTTCATGGATTGATCCAATGGCTCAAATTAAACCAACACATTCAACACCTTGTTGACTCTCATTGGATGCCATTTATTGCTGACTTAGAGGCTAAGGAAAGTGGAAAAAAAATCTAATTCCATGTAAAAAGAATGGATGGTTGTGATTTAATCTTGCAAAATATCTTGATCTAAGGAATATAATCCTTCCACCTCTCTCACATGTGATTGATTTCTATTGATTATCATAAAGTTGTCATGATTGCTGCACATGGAGAGGGGAAAATCTGGTTATTGTTTGGTTATATTAACCAAACCGAATTCCATTCAGTTACTTCTACCGATTACACGTTTTACCGGTAAACATAACTTTATTCCGGTAAATCTTTTTCTACTTTTCTGGAGATGTTTCCTTCCTCATTTAATCTCCATGATTCCCTCTTGAATATATTCAAATCATCATCAAATTGTCCCTTAATCCAATCAAATTTAACAGGATTACTTTATCCTGTCTAAATTCCTGAAAACGAACAATTTAAAATAAATCATTTTTAGGGCCTTGTAATTTTCTATATTTTTTATTAATATTCTAGCCCTTCATCTTCCCCAAAATACCTTCCAAATTGTTCCAAATTAATTTTTGTAATAAATTATATTTTTGGGGATTTTTCGGGCCTTTTACCTCATTTTCGGGAAAATTGCCTTAATCGTACCTTGGGCAATAATTTTTTTAAAATACTACAAAATTCCATGAATTTTTCTAGACTCTGGTTTTTGGTCTTAAAGAACTCCTGATACCTTAAATAAATATTTTCAATCATCAAATCTTTAAAATTCCATAATTCCTCATCCAGACCGAATTTCAACAATTGGTTGAATCTCTGGTAATCAGTGAGTTCTTCTCTATCTTTTGGGCATCTGTTAATTTTTTCTAATTTTTGGTCAACCGTTTGAATTTTTGACTTTGACTTTGTCAAATGATCAAAATGCCCTTACACTTTCTCTTAATGACCAAAATGCCCTTTCACAGTCTACCTTTTCATAAATTCCCATTTTGCCCTTAACTTTGTCGCCCTTGATCTTTTTAGTTTCTGACCCCTTGGGCAACTTCCCAGGAGGTCACCCATCCTGACATTGCTCCAGGGACGAGCACGCTTAACTTTAAAGTTCCTACTGACTTCCATCCACCAGGCCAAATCTGATTTCGCGACTTACTGCTCAACAGCATCAACTTTTTTCGTACTTTCTACCCGTGGGTTCTAACTTAACTTTTGACTACTGATTTAACCCTTTTTATCCAATAACCATATTGCCATTGGTCTTTATACTTAATAACATTTATGTCCCTGGCTTACATTCTTAGAAATCTCAAAGCCTTAGTACTAATTTGACCAGGGTCTTTTAAGTCCACTGACATCTTTTTTTTCTAAACTTTTATTTTTGGGCCTTGTCTTATCTTCTACCTATCAGTTTGGCCTCTATTTTAGTTTACAGAAAAGGATGGATATTACATAATTAAACATTTAACTCTCTTAGAATTGAATGGATACATCCACTGTGACTGAGTTTTTTTAGGGTTACATAAATCGTGTTTTTTATAAAAACTTATTCATCTATTTGGACATCAAAATGCCACATTTGTTTGGAACTAGATTAGGGTTAATGGAATGAAACATTTGACTCTCTTAGAATTGAATGGATACATCCATAGTGACTCAGTTTTTATTGAGGGTCACATAAATCTATTTTTCAAAAAAAACTTATTCATCTATTTGGACATAAAGATGCCACTTTTTTTTGGAACTTGATTAGGGTTAAAGGAATTAAACATTTAACCCTAATAGAATTGAATGGAAACATCAACTGTGACTCAGTTTTATTAGAGGATTGCATAAATTGAGTTTTTATAAAAACGTATTCATGTATTTTTAGATAAAAATGCCATATCTTTTTTTGCAACTAGGTTAGGGTTAAAGGAATTAAACATTTAACTCTAATAGAATTGAATGGAAACATCCAATGTGGCTCAGTTTTTATTGAGGCTAACATACATCGAGTTTATTTAAAAAGCTTTTTCATCTATTTGGACATAAAAAAGCCACATCTTTTTTGCAACTAGATTAGGGTTAAAGAAATTAAACATTTAACTCTCTTAGAACTGAATGGATACATCCACTGTGACTCAGTTTTTTTAGGGCTACATAAATTGAGTTTTTTTTAAAAAACTTATTCATCTATTTGGACATCAAAATGCCACATTTTTTTGGAACTAGATTAGGGTTAATGGAACGAAACATTTAACTCTCTTAGAATTGAATGGACACATCCACTGTGAGTTAGATTTTTTCGGGTGACATAAATCGATTTTTTTTTAAAAACCTATTCATCTATTTGGACATAAAAATGCCAAATCTCTTTTTGGAACTAGATTAGGGTTAAGGGAATTAAACATTTAACTCTAATAGAATTGAATGGACACATCCACTGTGACTCAGTTTTATTAAAAGAATGCATAAATCAATTTTTTATAAAAACGTATTCATATACTTTTAGATAAAAATGCCACATCTTTTTTTACAACTTGATTTGGGTTAAATGAATTAAACATTTAACTCTCTTACAATTTAATGGAAACATCTACTGTGACTAAGTTTTTATTAAAGATAACATAAATCGAACTTTTTTAAAAAGCTTATTCATCTATTTGGACATAAAAGTGCCACATCTTTCTTGCAACTAGATTAAGGTTAAAATTATTAAACTTTTAACTCTCATAGAATTGAATGGAAACATCCAGTGTGACTCAGTTTTTATTGAGGATAAATCGAGTTTTTTTAAAAAGTTTATTCATCTATTTGGACATAAAAAAGCCATATTTTTTTGGAACTAGATTTTGGATAAAGGAATTAAACATTTAACTCTATTAGAATTGAATGGAAACATCCAATGTGTCTCAATTTTTACTGAGGATTGCATAAATCTTGTTTTTTTAAAAACTTATTTATCTATTTGGACATAAAAAAGCCACATTTTTTTTGGAACTAGATTTTGGTTAAAGGAATTAAACATTAAACTCTATTAGAATTGAATGGAAACATCCAATGTGTCTCAGTTTTTATTGAGGATTACATAAAGCTAGTTTTTTTAAAAAAAAAACTTATTCATCTATTTGGACATAAAAATACCACATTTTTTTGGAACTAGATTCGGGTTAAAGGAATTAAACAATTAACTCTCTTAGAATTGAATGGATACATCCACTGTGACGAAGTTTTTATTGAGGATAACATAAATCGAGTTTTTTTAAAAAGCCTATTCATCTATTTGGGAATAAAAATGCCACATTTTTTTGGAACTTGATTATGGTTAAAGGAATTAAACATTTAACTCTAATAGAATATAATGGAAACATCCACTGTGATTCACTTTTATTAGAGGATTACATATATCGAGTTTTTATAAAAACGTATTCATCTATTTTTAGATAGAAATGCAACATCTTCTTTTGCAACTAGATTAGGGTTAAAGGAATTAAACTTTTAACTCTCTTAGAATT
>JANTPZ010138073.1:0-24664 GCA_025593235.1 Vachellia pachyceras
GAAGCACCGAGTTGTTATACTATTCCTATAAGGTGCTACTAAATATCTTGAACATTCTGGCCACTCGGAGCCCCTTCACGATCACTGAGGCGGACAAGAGATTGTTAGCTAAGTATTTAAAGGATGCTTCTATTCTAGGCTTTGACAAAGATTGGCTTGAGTCTATTAGAATCAAGGTTTTTAATAACTGTGACGTATCAGAACTTCATCGTGTGCAAGAGCTTCTAAAGGGTCTAAGTACTAAGCTCCAGGTTAATAAGAAAGCACTTGCAAATGTTCGTGACCAAGAGGTAAAAGTTGCAAAATCTGTAGAAATGGCTCAAAACGAGTTGGAGGCCACACAAAAAGAGTTGGAGGCAGCTCAATCCCATTTTAATGTTGCACAACAAGAGCATGCACACATTAGGGTACGCCACTCTCAACTTTTAGAAGAATGCCAAGAAATTCTGGAACAACGAGATCAATATTCAGAAATAATTGCTGCCAAACTCAGGCCTTTTGGATTTTAACATGGCGGCCATGTGTCCTTTGAAATTCATGTTTTAATTGTGCTCATTGCCCTACTTTTATTTGCATGATTAGAAATTACTGTGATTGTAACATCTTGAACTTTATGTTGGAATTCATTTTCATGCTTCATATTTACTTTTTTTTGGTGTTTAATTTAAAAGATGTGGACTTATATTATTTGTTTGCCTCGAGAATGCTCTCCATCTCTGATAAAATGTTTGTGAAAGATATTAACATTATTACATTGAAGTGGATGGAAATTGTGAAAATAAATTGGGAGAATCTGATTTTGTATGGGTTCTTCCCAATAAAAAATATCCTCCTATACTATTTCTTTGGCACAACACAAGAAACTCAATGTTCAATGTCTAATTCTAGATATATGTATTAGTTCATTTAATTTTGAACATTAATTTATTGAGTTGTTATTCCAAAAAAGCAAGAAAGCTCTGTTTTAGTTGCTTTAAAACAGAGCATGGTATGTAAATGTTTGAGAGAGGAGAACTTGGCATACATAAAGATTGAGAAATAAGTCGTAGAAATGAAGTGAGGAAACAAAAAAAAAATTGAACTAAAATTCTTCCCTGTGTAGGATACCCTTATAAACAACAAGCACTCCTCCATTTGTAGCATTATTCCATGCAGAAGAAGAGAAGGCCCCTGTTTCTGTGGGCTGAAACAGGGTACCAGGCTTCTATAATAGGAGGCGCCATTAACTTTGTGAAGGAGTTAGACTAGAGCAGGTGTTGTAGTTAATAGAGGGACGAAAGAAGAAGACGAAAAAAAGGCAGATCAAGAGTGTGGGACGTGTAGCTTAGCCTTCGTCGAGCATGGACGAAGAAGAGGAGGGAGGAGGGGGGGGGGGAAGAGAAATAAATGAAGAGGAAGAGATGGCGTGGGGCGGAGAGGGGAAAAAGCTAACTTCATGGGCTCACATACAAAAGTTAATGATTGAATAACGGTTTTTTTTTTTCACCAATTTTATAACGTTATATGTATTTTTACTCTTTTTAAAATTTAATGGTACCAGACGTTCTTTGTGAAAAATTTTATTAAAATTGCACCTTAACCCAAATATATATTTCAAATTTTATACCTTCATTTTCCAGTAGAAGTTTATTTGATTGCCAGAACGAAATTGAATTAGGTTCTTTAGCCACATGCTATTTAAAAATGCAGTTAAAATATATATTTAGTTTTTTAAATTCATTCCAAATTTTTGTTTGATCTCCAAAGTTTAAAAAAGTGCATTTTTACTCATTTTATCTTAATACCGTTAGTTTTATTAAACAAAAATGATGGCTTATAAAATGTGAACGGTGATTATCCAATTAAATGTTGATAAAATATTTTTAAATTTTAAGTATTTGATCTATTTTAAAATTCAATGTTGTTTTGAGATTATTTAACTGTATAATTACCGTTTAAATTTGATAACGAAGCTAGTGATGTGAAGATAAAAGGATGAAAAATGTACTTTTTTAAAAAAAATTTAAAGAATTAAATTGAAATTTAATTAGATTTAAACGATATACTTTAGCAAAAAATAGCCTATGAAAGATATACGTGCACTCCTTCACATCACTCTCATTTCAAGTTTGTCCCCCAAAATTCATTTAATTTAAAATATTGATTTGGTAATTTAATAAAATATGAACTATTTTACTTTTTAAGAGATCAAAATCACAAGTTTAAAACTCCAACGACTAAAATCAAAACATGAGTAAATTTAAAGGATCAAAGAGTATAAATCAAATTGAGAGTGAATTTGAGGGAACAAATAATATATAAAAGTTGAGTAGATGGATAGTCAAATTAAAAAAGAGAGAGATTATAAGGAGAGATGATCAGTAGGTCTGGAGAGGGAGACACACGATAGATGCCATTGTAGAAGAGAGAAAAGGCCTTTTCAAAATGTTGCTAATTTTAAAATATAAAAATTATTTAATTTTTACTTTATTTTGATTTTAAAATATAAAAATTACGATATCAAATAACTACAATTTATGTAAGTTTTCTTAGCATAATTGCAGTCAACATTTTTCATGAATGAAATTTAACGGTTTTAACATATTAAGGGACTAAAAATACACTTTAAAAATTTAATGAACTAAAGTGAAATATAATATAAACTTAAATGATAACATGTTTGCTTTTGTTTTTTAGTTTTGAAGCGTAGGGATCAACATTTTAAATTATTATATTTATAATGATCGAATTATACTGAATCAAAGTTTATAGATGTTATTTCGATTGAATTAAAACTCTAAAGACTGAATTACAGTGAGTTAAAATTTATGGCTAAAACTACGGATATTAAATGATTAATTTTCCCCTAATTAAATAATATTGAATTCATTATCCAATTATCCAATAGAAGTGACAGAGATACATGTTTATTGCAAATTAGTAATAGAAATATGAACGTTTTATAATTGATGTTAAGAAATTTCTAATTACAAGGTACGTAACTAATAGTAATGGATATTACAAAATACTTTAACATATCAAATAGATACATGACAATCTTCACAATCCATATTATTTGAAATTACCTTTTTTGTGACAAATTAATTAAATGTAAAATATTTATCTTATAAACATGTCAAAAATTAGTTGATGTATGTGATCGAAAATAAAAATGTTGAATGATCAAGCTGTTATCAGATGATATAGAAAGACAAAAGTGGAGCATTGAAGCTTTTATTCAGAAGCGATACTGTAGTAATTACAAGAACTCGCAATATTTCGTGTTGTAATAAAAAACGGCCACATGCACCCCTACAAGAAGGAAAAGAATGAGAAAGACTAGGACATTATTAGATGTCAGCACCTTCCAAAGAAGTATATATTCAAAGCAATGAAAGTTAGAAGTGGAAGAGCTACTATACTCCAGAATTCAAATTTTGAATAGTATAGAGACCTCAACTTGACAGAAAACTATTAATCAGAAGTACGAGTTTTCTGATTCATAATAAAGAAACAAAGCAAACGGTCTTGGATAGAGGTTCACGTGTCCTTCAGATTTATGTGTCCTTTACTTTGATTAAAAAGTAACAATTGTAGTGATCACGGTGTAAGATTAGTCTTGGGCACTAGATCATTATTTCACAAGATGTGTTTAGACATACAATATACGGGGAAAAAGGGATTATAAGATTAGTCTTGCTTGGTAGTTTATGATTACCCTTCAATGATTTAAATACATATGTATTGGTAGTTAGCCATAAGGACATCAATACACACACAATGTGTTGGTAGTTAGCCATAAGGACATCAATATACATTAATTAGTTGAGCCATGGTCAAGGATACTATCCTATTTTATCTACAATGACGTCTTTATATGAAAACAGACCTTTTCTAAAAATATCAAGAAAACAGAATAACGAAGAGGTAGGAAATTCTATCACAGAAATTAAAGTGGATAGCAGCAATAGGAATTGTAATATTCCAATTAAGTTTCCATAATCCTCACCCAAGAAATCTAGACATTTTGGAGTTCATTTTCATGCTTCATGTTTTGTTCTTCTTTTTTTTTCTGGTGTTTAATTTAAAAGATGTGAACTTCTTGTATTTGTTGCCTCGAGAATGCTCTATACTCTGCTAAAATGTTTGTGAAAGATATTAACATTTGGAAGTTATGAAAATAAATTGGGAAAATCGGATTTTGGATTGGTTCTTCCGAATAAAAAATATCCTTCTATACTATTTCTTTTGTAACAATACACTCAATTTTAGATATATGTATTAATTCATTTAATTTTGAACATTAAGTTTTTGAATTATTATTATCCCAAAAAGAAAAAAAGAAAGCTCTGTTTTAGTTGCTTTAAAATAGAGCACGGTGATGTAAATGTTTGAGAGGGTAAAACTTGGCATAAAGCTTGAGAAATTAGCGATAGAAATCAAGTGAGGAAACAAAAACGAAAAAGAAAAGAACTAAACAGTTTAGGTAACCTTTGAGGATCCATGAGACTCCATTGTTGAAATATGTACTTGGAAGAAGCCAACATAAAAAACAGTTAAACTCATGAGGATCATATATAAAAACAGTTTCTCCGCATCTATCATGAGAAGCCTACCAATATTTGAGGTTCTATGTATATATATCAAAATGTGAAGAACCAGTTCATCACATTGTGGAAGAAGATTATATGAAACAAATGCTAATGATTGTTTACTTCATGAACAATGCTTCCAAATCTAAGCCATTAGGAGATAAAGAAAAGCCTATGAACTTGAGCTAAGATGCAAAGGATGGTCAACACAGATAAGCTTCCGCAACTAAACGTACGGTTTGACACTAATGAAACTTCCAATTAAACCTTGTTGGGAATTTAATTCAAAATTTATCCAAAAATTTCTTATACAAAGATCGGATCAATCATGGATAATTAAAAAGGGGACAGAGGAAGGAAGAACCACTTAATATACATTGATTCACTTTGACCACGACGCTGCCACGGATAAAAGAAGTGTCTTGAGAATGGCCAAAATTGGATTAACTTGTTATTTCACTGCCCGAGTTTTGGTCCCCAACGAAAAATAGAGGAGTCGTCCCTTAATTTTCGAGAAAACCATGTGATTTGCATAAATCAAATAGGGTTTGAGAAATAATTAGGATTGTTCTATGGTTATGTGATCCACCATATAAAACACTTGGAATATTTTTATTGCACAGAGTATGGATGAAAGAAGTATGTGAGTATTTCTCAGGAGTTGATTTTACATGGAGAAGGTGTTAGGCATCATGCATCACCAACCGTTACCCTAAGTAAATATTAAAAATAATTAAACATTTAAAAATATTTTAATTACTCAAAAAATAAAAAAGGGAAAATCACAGATAGGTCCCATGGAAGGAAAAAAATGAACCAATGGTCCCAAACATTCTAACAATTATCCTCAGGTCCCATGGCACCATTTTGTGATTAAATGAAGATGTGTAAAGTCAAAGTTGCCCTTCAGCCCACCGTGCGTTCGAACGATGAAAAGGGGGGAAGCTTTCGGAAAACAATTTGAAAAATTTGTAAACTGCCTCTGCTTGCGCAAAGCCATTGCTGTGGTTGCTTATCACCATCGTTGTCGTCGTGCTCTCCTGAAGGCGTTGTCGTCACTCTGGTCGACTGAATCTATGGCTGTCGCTTTGATGGACAAAAGCCGTTGCTTTTCCAAAATCGCGGAGACGCTGTCGTGATTGAAGTTGTCGACCCATCTCGCCTTGAAGCCGTCGCTCTGGTGGCCGTGAAGCCGTCGCTCTCGTCGCCGCAAAGCCGTTTGGTACATTGCTGTGTATGCGTGTTTCTGTAATCATAATGTCCGTTCTGATTTGTCCTCTGTTCGCAATTTGCTTTAGCCAGGGGAATTCCCTTGCAATGAAAATGCTGATTTAAATTGAGAATGTGAAGTTAATATGTGCTTACATTGACCAAACTAGAGTCATAAATCTTGGTCTTAACTGAATCTCTTTGCCTGCAAAAGGAAACAAAGTTTGGTCGAAGAAGGATTTTGGTCATGAGGGAGGGGGTAAGCAGTTGGGGAAAAAATGAGACACAGTAGCTTGACTTGAGTGCTGCTGAAGTGGTCTATGGTTAACATCAGATTGTTCCTAATTTCTGGTGTAATCCATGGATTCATTGCTTTTCTCTTTTTAAAGTTCTCAGTCTCATTCATGACTTTTATGTTTTTAATTTGAAATTTAATTCTTCTATTCTCATTGATTCATCTGTTCCAAATTGGTTTTTTTTGTTTCCTTAATTTTGATACTTAAAGGACAGTTTCTTACTTTAGTTGCATTGCATCACTGAAGCAAAAGGGAGGTTAAAAATAACTATATTCCTTAGGTTTCTTAAAACAACTCATGATAGTGATCAAGATTTATTAACTATGTTTCTTAGGTATAATTAGGTATAATGCTGTCAATCTACTTCGTTGTTTCTGGTTTCCAAGCCCATATGTTATATTTTCGTAAGAAGGTATAATTAGGGCTTCAAAATTTCAAAGCACAGTCATAAAATACAATGTTAAGTTGTTGTATTTCAGGAAACAAAGATGGAGAAGGGTAAAGCAGTAAAAAGGTCCTCAAATTTTTCAGGCTACCACTTGTTCACAGAAGAATATTTTAAACAGAAGCAGAAATGTAAGAGAAAGGGGAAGGCCGCTAAAGAGGTGAAGTCATGCACGGGGGAAGTGTGCAATTGAGGGATGCATTGAACGGTTTGAGTGAGAAGGAAAGGGCTTCATATAGCAAGCGGCCGAGGAGATAAGAGGTCTGCAGAGAGGGAAGACGTATGTGGTGTCGTTCCTTACAAGATGCGTGCCAAAATAATTTATAAAGGTGTGCTATCAAATAAAGACGAGGCCAGAATTGATGCAAAGGCTTAAGGCCATAGGCTTCGATAAGCTTGTACAGGTTTGTTGCACACAAATCAACCGTGATTTGTGTTCAAAGTTCATGACTTTTTTTGACCCAGTCACAAATGTTGTGATAATAAGAGGCGCAACTCGGGTACTAGGACCTAATATTGTGCAACAATTTATGGGTTTGTCGAATGGGGGCACAAGATAGATGTTAATATTGGGGATAAAGGTCCCATGTTTTTTTATCTGTGTACAGTGTATATAAAGGTTTACCATACCAGAATATAGGAGAGTGGTTGATGGGGAAGAGTGATGACAACTTTGAGCTGTATTTTGTACGTTTTGCATTAGGTACCCTGCTGATTCCATCTGCAAACATTTATGTAACTGAGCGTGTGTTGAAGTTGGCAGTGAATTCGTTCCCGAGCCTTGTACACACCGCCCATCACACTATGGGAGCTGGTCATGCCCAAAATCGTTACCTTAACCGCAAGGACTTGACAGTCACTCAACACGCGATGGGTGCCTTTGATTGGTGTTCATTCATTATGATGGAACTTTCCGATGCTGTTACGGGATTTAAGAGGGAATTGGTCAAAGGGATGGGGAAAGAAAGGAAGACAGTTGGTGGTTGCTTGTATTTCCCGATTGCAAGGGACTTTCTCGTTAGTATCATAATTTGTAGTGACATTGTCATTGTTAAAAATATATTTTGTTTGATTTAATAATGCAGATATTTTTCTTGCAAAATTTCCTACTGATTCAAAGCAGGAAATAGAAAGTAGTTTTGTATTGTTTCATCAGTTTTCTGACTGCTTATTGTGATTTACTTTCTATAGCGAGATTGCTTCTTACAAATTATGCAAAAGCTGAACCCTTGCAGCTAACACTAACAACCCCTGCATCTGCTGCTAACAACCCCAGCAGCTCATGCTAACAACCCCTGCAGCTAACATTAACAACATCAGCATTCAGCATTAACGACCCCACCTGCTAGTGGTAGCATCCCAGGCAGCTGATGCTAACAACCCCTGCAACTGATAAATATTTTATAATATGCATCATGTAATATCCATATATCAAACTTTCCATTATATACATTTACATATTGCAAAAAAATGTGTGTTCTACACATAAGTCAAAAAAATACATGGTTACACAAAATATATATTTCCATTGCCCAACCAAAATATACATCAACTTGGGTTGGGATTCTTGCAAGTCTCCATACTTTCAGCCCTTGCAACTTATTCCATCAACTTGGACTCAATATTTGGCCCAATACCCTTTTTCCATTTTCTTATGGAATCTTTGCAAGCCAGTAGCTTCTTTGCCAATTTCTCTCTGTGCTTATGAATGAAAATATCAACATTGTGCTTTCTTTCTTTCTTTCAGAACCCATGCATTGAAAGACTCAGCAACATTCATAGTAATCTTATCCCATCATTTGTGCTGAAATTTGCTTTGTGCCCATTTTTCAACAGCTTATCGGGTCTCAACCCATTGCCCTAATGGAGGAGAGAATTCTTTAAGTCTTCCTAAAGACACGTTGAATCCATGTTCATACCAAGCATATGCGATTGCATCAAGCATCTTCAGTGCATTCTCCTTGATCTTCGCACAAGTCCGTCCTTTGCCTCGATTGACCTTAACGCATTCAGCACTAAAATTCTCCTAACATGTATATAGCAAAATGCATGTCGCTCGCCTCTAAATACTTCTCTAACAGAACTTATTATGTCAGGACTCCGATGATAGTGATCTCCCTAGAGTCGATTATGTCCTTCAAAATCCCAAGAAACTAAGTCCAGTTATCATGTGTTTCCCCGTTGACTATGGCATATGCCAAGGGAAATAATTGATCATTCGCATCAAATGCATTAACAGAAACCAACCACTTAGATGACATCCATCTATATATAGTATACCACGCCGCCCTTGTAAGAAGCCTTTGACTGAGCACCCATAACTAATGAACACCCTCTCAAATCGGTGACTACTTGAAAATTGGCATCGGGCAACCGTGTCAGGATCGGTCTCTACCAACCTCTCACATATCCAAGGAATATCCATGTATGAATCTTCTTCGCGGCCATATATTTTCCTCAACGCTTTTGCTTTCCCCCTATAAGCTTGAGCATAATTAAGACGTAAACCATAATCTCTATACATCTCTCTCCTAAGCTCATTAAAGGTCTTGTCCATGTTATCCCTCAAAGTTTCAACCATGATTGATGATGTCAAAGTTGATACTTTTATATTTGTAACAATAAGGTTATCCTAGGCATCATGTTCGTGCTTATCTTTAAGTGTCCTTATTGTCAGGATTCCTGCATCTTGACATTCTCCCATTGAGTATGCACCAAGGTACCATGGACGTCCTTCAACCACACACTTGGTAATGATCTTTTGCTTATTGTTCTTCACATACTTGTACACAAACTTATGGGCAATGCTATACTTGTATAATGCTTCCCTAAGTGCCTCTAGATGGGCAAACACTTGACCCTCTCCAATTATAACATCCTTCCACTTTGTACATCTCATTTCAGGTCTGCATGTAGGCATCATTTCCACTGCCCACTCCAACGACGATGCATCTTTATTGAACATCATGATGAATTTCCTTCCCAAGATTCAGAGATGCCATCTAACCTGCATCAAAATATTAACGACACTATGTTAGTGCTTTCAACTTTCTCCTACCTTAATTATATCATATTTTTTCACATCAAATCCAACTTTCGATAACTGTTCTTCTGGATCTTCCCTCACTTGCGTTGTCAAATCATCGTAATTTTTGTATATATAAATATGTCCACTTTCTTCATTGAATTTAATCAAATGTTCCACTCCTTCATCATCTACAAGATCCACAAATGTGCTTCTATCAAAACTCAAGGTGAACTTCATGATAAATTTGTTGCTCTCTTTTCCCATGGTTGATGCTATCATTGCTTTTAACTCTTCATAACTTGTGCCTTCTTTAATGACTCTTGATCTTATCATTCCACCAACATACATTTCCCCTCCTGATTTATTTCTTACAAATCTTCCTCCTATATGAAGGAAGTACAACATATTCTTTCCAGACGTGCTAGCCATCAGTTTTGACGTCTACAGATTGCACTTGTCACTAACCACCTCAGAAGTCAAGTTAACAACCTTCACTGTTGTTGTTAACAACCTTAGCAGCTACAACACTTACAAACACAACAACTTCACTTCTTATCTTCATTCAATCATGATTCCACATAAGAAACAGAGCATGATCAACGAAAATAGAGCACATAGAACCCCCTTCTTGATAAAAATAACCACATTACTTTTCACTCCATTTTAATGACAACCATTAATATTGTGCTCCCAACAAGTTTGCTTATTTATAGTTTATCCATCAATGACAAGCATTTATCTTTTTATTTCAGAAATTTCCAGCTTAGATTCGCTTTTTCCAGGTTACATATTGTGCTTCTGTCAACATTGTTCTTTGCTTTTCCTTTCTTCAAACAGAGATTAATCAAGCATATATACACACACATCAAAATAACAATATTCCACATCTTATGCATAATGTACAGGTTTAACATGTTTTACATTATAGCAACACAGGTAGGTTTCACTTCTCACGGAGGTGATACAAACCAAAACCCAGCTTTCACTTTAGGAATAGCAATTTTGGACCAGCAAATGCTTTTGTTCTGCACGGAGGAAATACCAACCCTCACACATTCAGACCACTGATTGCCGATTTCAGAAACCCTCTGACGTCTTTTGGATTTCAGCCTGACTTTGCTCCTGGTTTTGATTTGACTTTAACTCAAATCATCTCTGTTTTCATCTCTCTTCCACACAGTTAACTGAAGGGCAAAATGGACTTTTCACATCTTCATTTAATCACAAAAAGGTTACATGGGACCTGAGGATAATTGACAAATTATTTGGGACCATTGGTTCATTTTGTTGCTTGCATGGGACCTATATATAAATTTCCCAATAAAAAATATCATTTATTTAAAAACAAGAATAAGGGGAAAATAAAAGGGCTAAATATATATATATATCTATGTATTTTAACTTCAGCTTAGAGCCTATTTATCAGAGGGATCAATATGCACAAAATTTTGGGTGGACATGCATGTCATTTGATTGATTTCTTTTAAGAAAATATTCATTTAATTCATTTAAAAAATTATTTCGTTTATTGGTTGTTTTTTTATTAAAAAACACCTTTATTTTTATTTTAAGAAAATGTTATAACACGTCCAACAGCTCATATAAAAAACAAAATTTATGATGAAGGACGATACACGTTGTAATGTATTTTATCTTTTAAGCCATTAATGAACTTTTTAGGATGATGTATAGTGAATAAATGAAGTATTGCCTCTCTACATTTTTCATCTGCATATTTTATCCTTATTGGTGTGTGCCAAAAAAAAAATCTTCACTGTTATGGGACCTACTAGGTAGGACGTCCGGTCATAGCAGTGGAGGCCTGCGAACTGCTTTAATTTTACTTTTATTGGACCACCCATATATGGCAAGACTTTGAGCTATCTTCACTTTTTTAATTTTTTTTTAAAAACATTTCGCATTTTTAAATCTCCTACTCAGTCCTCTTTCACTGTCCATCGTCAATGCTCTCTTCTGCACGACTTCCCACAGGACTTTTTAAAATAGATGTTTTTACAGATTCTAAAATAAAATTTAGATTTTAAAAAATAAATATTGAAAAATAACTTTTACAGATTTTGAGGTAAAACCTAGATTTTGAAAAGTGATTTATATTTGGGAAGCTATTAGCTTTTACGGATTCCGAATCAAAAAAGTACGTACCAAAGAAGAAAAAGAATTAATGGAAAGTAGGGAAGAGGAAAGAGAAGAAAGAAAAAGTAGGAAAGAAGAAAGAGAAAGAAAGAAAAAAAGGTAGGAAAGAGAAAACCTAAATTTCAAACCGAAGTTAGTAACTAAAATACCTCCCAAACAACCCCAAGTCTCTTTAAAAAAACGGGTATCATCTTCAAATTCTTACCGTTTATTTCTTTCCCTCTTGCATTTTATGATGTATTTTTATTCTTATTTTCCTTTCCTTCTATGGTCAGTCTGAGAATAACGATTGTATGACTTTTACATGTGAACCAAAAAAAAAATTCCCCACTACTATGGGGCCTACTCGCGACGAAGTCCGGACATAGCAGGGGCTGTGGAGCACTGCCAACCGCTTTTTTTTTTTTGGGTAACACGAAGGCAAATTGGGCATATCGCCCCCGGTTCCTTCGGTATCCGGCACCTTTTCTTGAGTCTTTAGCCTTCTTCCATACTGGGCCAGGTAAGCCGGGGCAACCGACTAATCCGGAACGAGGAATCCGCGTGGCGCAACCCCTTTTAGACGCTTTGCACCAGGGGTGGGTATCCTCTACCTTCGAGCGTGACTCCTAGGGATCGAACTCTTGACCCCTCGGAAAGTGACAGCCGCACTAACCACTGCACCCTAACCGCTTTAATTCCACATATAGCGGACATAGCAGGGGCTGTGAAGAATCATTTTTTCCTTTAAATCTCCCACTCAGTGCTCCTTCCCGTTCCATTATTAAAGCTCAAATTTCTACATCTCCTTCACAACATCTTCTCTGCTCCTCTCACTCTCTCAGTTCCTCTCATTTCAATCTCATATCAAACCTACGAATGCCCAAAATGAGAGTCCTCCGACCAAGAATGCTGAAACTCTCTTAAAATAAAACAGGTAACATCTTAAACTCTCTTAAAAAAAACAGGTAACATCTTCAGTCTTTCATATGCTTGATCTGCTCTAATGTTTATAAATCACATGTATTTATTTTTTCAAGTTCAGATTGGATTTAGTCTTTTAAATATGGTATTGTACATGTCTCAAGGTCTCTTGCCCTCTAAACCTGCTCATAATCCTCTCACATAAAGCTCACGACTTTTATAAATCACCTCGATCGTAGTAGTTGTGGAGTTGACTAAGTTTCTTATCAACCACCATCACCGTCCTCATCATTAGAGCACAGTTTGGCCCCTCCGTCGTCGATGATGCCGACACCCACCGATCGCTAGCCTCCTTTCTTTCTCTGCTACGGAACCGACACTACAGAACGACGGTTTACACCAGCTCCGAGTTTCGCAGTCGTGTTTTGATAACGCTTTTTTTGCAAAAAAAAAAAGCCGGTCTAGGTAAGTCCAGTTTAGTCTGAAAGTTCGTAAGCGCTTCTACTTGAATGTGTTCTTACATTCTAATCCAAAAATCTCTTCTGTTTCTCTCTTAACTGCTCACATTCTTCCATGAAATTTCAGGAAAAATAAAAAAAGGGAAACTTCTTTTGTTGGCTGAAGAGATTCACAACTCATTTCCATAACATTCACAACTACTGTTTTCTTCTGTTCTTATAATTAACCATTAATTAATATAAATCATTTGAATATGGCTTGTTTAAATTAGTTAGAAAACGAGAAGTCTCAAGTAATTTGTCTTTTTGGATTAAATTAGAAGCCTTATTGTCTTAAGTACTTGAGACAGAGCTTATAAGGAATTGTAAGATGTGATAATTACCTCCCATAGCAGAATGGAAGGACATGTACCTTCACAATTTTTCTTTGTTAGATGGAAAATAAGTGACGGTAGTGATTGTAAATTGTTAGTCGGTTGTCACGAACTCCAATATTAGGAAAGGTGTAGCTGATGCTATTCCTATTACTGAATCCACGTAAATCTTTGTGTTGGAAGCCATAAGAAGAGTGATGGTGTTAGAACAATCTGTAAATGGCTAATTCAATGTATACTGAAATCTTTGTTCTTTGTTTTCGTGAATAGAGGAATCCAACAGCTACCAAATATAATTCAACTTTAACATGATCTTTTTAAATTGGGAAAATTATTTGAGGACCTTACATGAATATAGTTAACTAAAGTTAAGGAATTTAAAATTTAGAAATTTTGTTGATTTTAAAATATCATTTGAACATATTTTTCCAAATTTAAGATAAACTGGTTTCAAGCATAAAAAAATTGGCCATTTGCTTTTGTATACTATTTGTCATGCAATATGTTACTTAATGATCTTGATCTCGAAATTTTGTATCAAAAAATAACTAGAAACAATATCGTTGGTGTGTTGATATGTGACTTTTAATATTTTCTTCATCATTTCTCATTTGTAAGTTTTCCATTCCATGAAGATGGTATTCCAGATCAAATCGTTTTACAACTTTTTAACACTTTTAGTTTGCATAACCGCTGGAGTAGCATTTTGCTGATTCATTATTAGGGTACACTGATTTGATAATCATAGATCGATCATAATTAGCTTGTGTTCGTGCTAATTAGATGGAGGCTGGCCTATTTGACCTAGCAAAGAATGAAGTCCAAAGCTTGGTGAATCTAGTTGAAAAAGAAGCTCAATATCTATGTTGTTACAATTGTTATGCTAAAAATTTTGATCGAAAAAAGAAAATCCTAGCTGCACAGCACAAGGATATGAAGAGAAAGTTTCAGAAAGGTAAAGGAGTTTTAAGTTTCAAGTATGAAGCACAACAATGGGAACGTGAAGAAAATGAGGTCCTTACTATAGACACTAAAATAAAGAAAAAATTGTTTTTTGGCTGATGTCCTAATTGTTGGTGGCAATACCAAAGAGGCAAGAAGTTAGCGGAGGAGACTCAACATATTGAAGAACTATTGGGAAGATGCAACTACAATATAGTAACTGGTCGAGCGCATGTACCAAACATAAAGAGCCTTTCTCATCAGGATTTCATTCATTTCAAGAGCAGAGAGTCAAAGTTTCAAGATCTTATAAAGGTATTACAAGATAGAAATTGCAATATGATTGGATTGCATGGGATGGGGGGAGCGGGCAAAACTTCAACGGCAAAAGAAGTTGGTCAAAAACTAAAAGAATCTAACTTGATTGACAAATTCATCTTTCTCGTTGTCTCCCAGCCTCCTGATTTCAAGACAATTCGTGGTGAACTTGCAAAAGAATTAGACGTGGAATAAGAGGAAGTGAAAGAAGAAGAACCCCCAAGTACAATTTTGTCCAAAATCACTAATATGGATGAAAAGTTGCTTATAATACTAGATGATGTATGGGAGAAGTTTGATTTGATAGAGAACCTGGGGATTCCCAATGAACAACAATACAAGGGATGCAATTTGTTGATAACCACTCGTATTTTAAAAGTTTGTTCAGAAATGGGATGCCAAATGATTGAACTACAGAAGTTGACTGAAGAAGAGGCATTGGATCTTTTTGAAAAACATGCTACTATTAATAATTCCTCTCGTGGTTTAAAGGGCATGCCACAAAAAATTGTGAAGCATTGTGGAGGAGTACCGGTTGCAATTGTAGAAGTAGCAAGAGCATTAAAAAATCAGCTTATATCAGTTTGGAAGGATGCTTTAAAAACCTTGGAAGATGGTGGTGTGGATCCAAATTTGGAAGAGGCATATAAATGCCTAAAGTTAAGCTATGATAACTTGAAAAATCAAATGGCGAAAGAGCTCCTTCTGGTATCTTCTATGTTCCCTGAGGATGATGAAATTCCTATAAATTTTTTAATCAAAATCGGTATAGGACTGTGCTCTTTTAATGAAAATGACAAATACCATTTAAAAAGAAATAAAGTGCATGGAGCTATCATGGAACTCGTATATTCTTCTTTACTGTTGAATGGCAAGAAAGAAAGGCTAAAGATGCATGATTTGGTACGAGAAGTAACCTTGAAGGTAGGAGACAAAGATATTCAATCTCTTGTGGATTCGAAAAAGCCTATAAAAGGAAATTTGAGATATCTGTTTTGGAAAAATGATGGTTTTCCTGATAAATTTAATGGGAATAAATTGGACGTTCTAACAATATTGCTAGAAGACACAGAGGATATGAATGTCTCAGATGCATTCTTTAAAGAGATGTTAAGCCTCAAAGTTTTGTTTTTAATTAATTTTAGAGGAAATCCAGCTCTATCATTGACAAGTTTAGTTCAACCATTGAAGAATATTCAAACACTTGTCCTAGTATCTTTGGAGTTAGGTGAGATCTCTGTCTTAGGGAACTTGCTGAGTCTTCAGACTCTGTCTTAATGATTGTTCAATCAATGAATTACCAAGAGAATTTTTTTAAACTAACCAAGTTGAGGTCATTGGAGGTAGAAGATTGTGAAATTGAAAGGAATAATCCTTTTAAAGTGATTGAAAGTTGCTCACAAGTAGAAGAGTTAACTTCATAGGTAATCAGTGTGACTCCAAACAAAAAGGTGAAATTTCTGAAAAAGGATCTCCTACTACATTACACAGATATCTGATATCTTCTGCAAACTTTCCACGTAAATTTGAAAAGTATGGGTTTATGTCAAGATGCTTTCGAATTGACGAATTAAGTCATTTTGTCTCAGACGCAACATTTAATCAACTTGTCACAAGAGCTGAACTTCTTATCTTGGAAGGATAGGATGGCCAAAGAACATGGAAGAATCTTATCCCTGATATTGTTGCAATAGATGATGGAGGAATATTGAATGATTTGATTGTTCTTCATTTGAGCTCATGTCCTAACTTGGAGTGCCTCGTAGATACTAAGGATCATGAATCTGGTGTGACTGCATTCTGTAACTTGGCCGAACTACATTTGTTTGAAATAAGCATTGAAGATTTATGTTGGGGTCCTCCGCCATCTAGCTTTTTGGAGCACTTAGAGATTATGAAGTTGAAGGGGTGTCATGAATTGAAGGGGATATTACCTAATGGCAACTACGAGTTATGCTACCTTAAAACCATGAAATTGGAATATTGTCCAAAGTTGACGTCAGTTTTCCAGCAATCCACTGCCCAAAGTTTGAAGAAATTGGAAAAATTAACAATTAGAAGATGCAATGGACTGGAAAACATCATAGCGGGTCAAGATGGTGATGGCAATCAAAAGAGTCATTGTGACCTATTGTTGTCAAAATTGAAAATACTTCAAATCGTAGAGTGCAACAAATTAAGAACAATATTGCCACTCGTATTCGCTGGAGATCTTGCATCATTGGAAAAGATAAGTTTATGGAGGTGTGAGCAGTTGGAATACATATTTGATAAGTTCCAAATAGGGGAAGATGCTGTTCTCCCTTCACTGAGTTTGCTTGAACTTTCTGGAGTACCACGTTTCACTGGGATTTTCGGAGAATATTGTTGTTCATCAACGCAAAAGCCATCACCACTTCCACTTTCAAGACATAATTCCAACAAGATAAATGAAAGTCCTGTTGCACGTGCTTTCTCGTGGGTTCAGGCATGTTCTCTCAACAAATTGAGGCATGCGAGGGATGGATCACTTGACCACACAAACTCTTCGGTATGCTACACTTATATCGCTATAATCATTTAATTGTCTCTCTTACAAATTATACGTTGTTAGTTATTTCAAAAAGAAAAATGTTTCACAACTAAATAAAATTAAGGTTTGAGTTTGACAATATTTATTGTGATCCATGGTAAAATACATTATTTTAAATTAATTTGAATTTGTATTTCGTTTTTACATTAGTGACTTAAATTGTAACAAAATTTTGTAAATGCATCTTGTTAAAACAATTGCTGCTTGGTAAAATGGTACACTCTTTTGAACTTTGCGTAGATATGCTTTGTTTTTGTTTTGTAATGTTAATTATGCGTGGCTTATTTGATTAAAATGAAATTATTGATCAATGTCATTATATGTTAGCCTTTTTTGCCAACCAATTTGTTAAGCTTTTTTTCCCGATGGTTTGTTGATAAAGTAGATATTAGAACTGGGAACAATGATTCGGGAGTTAGGTTAGTTTTTTGTAAACTAAAGACTATGAATGAATGACAGTGAGAGTTCCTCTAAATATAATTTTAAAAAAATGTCCGCTTTCAAAATGCTTTGTTTTTCAGATTGATCTATATAAATACTTTTATGATGAAAATGCATAATTATGATGCTTTAAAGTAAATTTTTTATTTAATTATGATATGACGAGCTAAGATAACAAAGTCAATTATTAAAATGGAAATTAAAATAAATTTTATTCAAACTCATGTAGTCATTACTGTATATAACTTGAATTAGAACTTCTTATAAATCATTTCATAACGAGATCTTAATAATTTATTGGCTCGTAGCAATTATATGCATCCATAGAAGGAGCCATCTAATTTGTGCACTCAAAGCCTTATGATTCAACCATCGATTAACTCACAATAACTTTAATTCTTTCATTCCAAAGGTGAAAGTTTACTCACAAGTTTCAAACTTCGATGCATTGGAATTTAGTTTCCTAGCATATACTTGTTAGATGCCCTGCATATTTGGAATCTATGAGGATCTGTACGGCTCCTTTGTTCATGCATACATGGACCAAATTAACATTAATTAAAACTTATGTACTAAATTTCATAGGTTTATGGTTTCTAATGTGTATTATGAAGTTGGACTGTTGAATTTAAATACACGGGAAATAAACATTCGAAATTGAAAAATATACTGTATTTTTTTTAATCATTTTACTTAAATATGCATTAACAAAGAATTAAATGGAATGGAGTAATAGAACTCAGAAAGGGTTCAATTAACTTTACTCTAAAATATCTGGAAAAAACATTAAAAGATGTAATTATTTTGGTTTATTGTTTTGCTTTGATATTATTGTATAATCAAATTTTACAAATTGTTAGTTCTGGTATAATTAGATTGATTTCTTTCACAGGCTTTTTATGATGTTAAAAATATTTTGATTGATTATGTATTATTGTATATTAAAATGTCACACATTATTCATCTTGGAATGGGAATGATTCTTTTTTTTTTTTGGAGATAGACATAACATTAATCATTTGTGTTCGTAGAAATTAGATGCATCTTCGGATGGAGTTTCTCCTTTGCATGCAGCTCAAAGCCTTTTGGTGCAAACATTAAAGAATATTAGGCAAATAAAGCTTGTGGAATGTGGCAACATAATATCACTGTCAACTCTATCCATTGCTGCTTCAACAATGGCTTTGGAATATCTGAAAATTCATAGATGTCATAAGCTGAAGTGCATCACTAAAAATGAGGGAGTTGCTCAAGCTGATAAGTATTGTTCCATTTTTCCATGATTAGAGAATTTGGAAATTGAGGATTGCAAGGAGTTGGAATTTTGGTTTGCAACAACAATATCTGTCGGTCTTGAAAATTTAAATCATTGGATATTGAAAAAGTTCCTGAACTAAAACATGTTGTAGGGAACTACCAAAAGGAGCAACACTCATACAATCAGGATCGAATCGATGAGCTTCGTTGTGATCTCCGTGCCTTGGAGATCCTCCACATTGAAGGTGCACCAAAGATGAACAGCATTTGCACAAAGAATTATCAATTTTTGCTGTCATCTCCTCTGAATGTTCATATTTGGAATTGCGGCATTAAATCTTTCACTACACATCAGGTAAGCTCATTATAGTTCGTTATGCTTTTAATAATGTTAATTAGAATGGGAGTATTTAATCAAAATGAATATATGTTAAGCATTTAGATTAATTGTTAATCAATTAGTTTCTCTAAAAAAATATTTGGAAAAAATGAAAAGATATAATTATTTTGATGTATTGTTTTGCTTTGATATTATTGGCTATATGTATATTGTTGCACAATCAAATTTTACTGATCGTTTATTTTGGTATAATTAGATTTATTTCTTTGGTGAAGTGTTACTATGTTAAAAATATTTTGATTGATTATGTATTATTCTATATTAAAATGTTGCTATATTGTATATAACTGAATTAGAGTCTCTTATGAATCATTTCATAACGAAATTTTAATAATTTATTTGTTCATAGAAATTATGTGCATCATAAATGGAGCCCCCAATTTTGTGTACCCAAAGCCTTATGATCCAACTATCCATAAACTCACTAATAAGCTATACCATGGGACAATCAAATAAAAATTAAGTTATAATGTAATATAGTAGTACTAACCTGGGTCGATCTTTAAGTAGCACTAACTGTGACACCTCCTATTTTCCCCCTATTTTCTTATTATAGATCACTTATGAATCACTATTGGGTTTTTGATAACTCAATTTGAACTTTCTATGTGAACTTAAACTTTTCAAAAATGGAAAAACGTGGTTACTGTTCACATGCTCTTTTTTCAGATTTCTGGTCTAACTTTGAAAAATCATAATTAATTCTAGAAAACTCAAAACTGAGTGATTCCAATTTCTAAATTTTTCTTATTAAGTGAACTATAGGGGAAAAATACTCATTGGTTCCATTTCTTACCCATTTGATACAGTTTATTCAAAAACCACATATTGTCCGAAATGGTTAATTCCAGCTTTCAAGTTTTTACCTTAAGCTTTGGAAAATCATATCTCTCAAAATACACATCCAAATTTCACAAAATTTATATCCTTTTAAATCTTAGAATGTGTAGTTTCTCAATGGAATATGTCAGCCCATTTGGAGCTCGTTTACTATTTTTAACTATCGCTTGAAACATATTCATTTTTCAGGGCCTTTGGAACCCTTCAACTTTGAAATCCAATTTTTCATAAAATTCACCAAAGCCTTTTCTTAGTTCATTAACCTGCCTCTAACATGCATGATTATTCCTTTACCATCCTTGGTTACTTTTAGCTCATTTTCATGCATGCTTCATCACCCATCCACATGATACCTTTGAAGAGGTTTATGTTACAAACATGACAACAACTTCAAGAAAGTATACATCTTAACCATTTACACCAAAAACATGCAAGCAAAACATCATCTTCAAGCATCATTAACCTTTCCCTTACCCTTGCTTGAGCTTGCACCTACATGGTTAGTTGTTGGATAATGAGATTTTGAAATCCCAATAGCAAAACTAGGTAAACAAAAGTATTGTGAATGTGCATGTAATAAACTTTTAACAGACATATGAGCATGTGACATGTGATATGTTCAAATAACATTTTTATATGCATATGGCCATAGCAATCAAGATCACATTTCATACTCATATCATTCACTTCATTCATCACAAAAGTCATGCATCATTCACAACAAAGTTTCATAAAACATAAGTTTGGTTTAGTAGTCTTGCTACCTTTGTAAAGCTTCTCCTTTTTTTTTTTGTAACTTAACTCCAAAGTTCTTTAGGATCCCTTCCAAATGTGCTCTTGAGGGTCTTAAAATCCTAAAAATCATGGTATAAGATCTATGTAAATACACAACCAACATGTTGCCATGAAACTTGTAAAAACGCATAGAACTCTTTTTGGGTTTTTAAGAGGCCTACAAGTTCAAGGCTTGGTTTTTATGGTTCCTTAAACTTCTAAAATCCATCTCTTGGTTTTACCCTACACAAAACATCATTTTAAAGCCAATGGAAGCATTAGAATCATCAAAATCCCACTCCTTCTATTTTTCACAGATTTTTTAAATAAACAGAAAAAAGAAGGGTTCTTGGATTTTCCAACTTTTGCTTATGAATACTTGTGTATTCTTGCTTCCAAATCATGATTCAAGCACCAAAATACTCAAACACATTTTCCCTTTTTAAGAGTTCAAATGGACAGCACCTCCCGATAAACTCATGGTTCCCAAAGTTTCAACAACAACTCCCAACAACAACAACCAAAACAACAACAACAACAACCATCAAAACACTCTTTACTACTTTGAAGAAGAGTTTGCAACCTTTTGTTTCTTTAAAAACCTCTCATTTTCCATTTTCACCTTTTGAAATCCTTGCCTCTCATCTTCAAAAAGAGAGATTCATTCAAGAAATCAAATCATCAGAAAGGTGAAAGAGGTTGCAAGACTCAAGAAAGGAGGGTGCTTGGGCTTTACCTTGTGTGTGAGCTCTTTCTTCTACCTTGAGAGAGCAAAAATGGTGTCTTGGGAGCTTGAGAGAAGAGAGAAAAATTCAGACCATAGAGAGAGGGAAGGTGGACGGTTTTTGGGAGGAGAGAGGGAGGAAATGACTAATTAAAAGCCTCTTGAATTAATGGATGGATAGGATTAAAACTCGGTCTCCAAGTTTATCTCTTGAATGGAGAGGATCATGCCACTTGTCATGCTATCGTGGTGAGTCAAAAAGGTTTCATAATTACTCTCAACCACCACATTAATGACTTAGTTGGGCTGACTAGATCCATCCTGTCCAGTTACTTGATCTGGTGGCACGCATTTCCGTAAAATACCCTTTATACTGGTAATTATCTTTTTACTTTTTCAGAGAATTTCTCTCTCATTTGGCGCCATTCCCTAGGCCTCCTTGCCTAGGTGGCATCATATCCTAGCCCATAGCATCTCCGGTTTTCCCTCGTAACTCATCAGTATTACTTGATTTGCGTGCAACACAGTAAAACGGGCTTTCGGCGGCCAATTTGACTTAAGGACATGAAAAAATTCTATATTTTCCCCTGATTCTCAAGCGCTTTTCCGTTCCTCATAATTCTTCCTGGATTTTTCGTAATTAATTTTCTAAGAAAAAACTTTTTTGGATTTTTCGAGCACTATTGTTCTACGTACAACGAAACTGCCCGCACCGGGTACCGGGTACCGGGTAATAACTATATTAATTACTTTATGACCCAACTAAACTTTTCTCAGTTCGGGTCTCCGGCATTTGATGACTCCTGCTACCTCAAATAATTATTTCTTGGTCGTCCTTAACTTCGAAATCGTTTATTTACCATTTATTTACGAAAATGCCATTACCTTTCCTACTTTTGCCATAATTCCCAAAATGCCATCACTTTTTCTACTCTTTCTTAATTCCAACCTTGCCCTTGGTTGACTTTGACATTTTTTGTCAACTTTATTCAAAATGACCATTTTACCCTTATTATTCAGGCCAAATGACCATTTTGCCCTTAGTCATTTTTACTTAAAATCCTTAAGACTAGGGATTTAGTTAATTATGATCCTTCTTATCTAAAGGCATTTTCCTTCCTGTATTTCTATATCCATGGGTATTAAATCATCACATAAATACCGGCTTAGCCATTATTTCCACTCAGAGGAAATTTACGAATAATTACATTTCTCTCCCATTTAAAATAAATTTCGTCCACAAAAGTTACAGACATAATAGACTTAATTCTGGCATTCGTCCTTCGCATTCTCCTTAATTTCCCATGCCGTTTCCATCTGGCAGCAATCTTTTCTAGATACCTTCGATTACCAGATCTGGATTGCCCCTACGTTATATTTATGCTCAGACTTGGGGGTAGAGTCAACCGGTAACTTCTAAGTCCAATATACCTTATACTGAGCTTTCTGATTGAAGCTCTATTCAGCATAATGGAGATCCACATCTCCTGCCATACTATGCTTTATAAAATGCTACTCAGGCATTGGAATGATAGCTGTTACCATAATTACAATCAGCTAATGAAAAAAAGAATACACATTCCAGCTCCTTTTCAACTCAAATTTCCATGCTCTCGAAATATCTCTGAGTGGATGCATTATTCTTTAATGACCACTTTTGTTTATGTTGCCAGTGATATACCCATTTCGTCAATCGATTCACGATTATACGACTGGCACTACAACTCATTAGCCAAAAACTTGCCCATTTGAATCAGTTTATTCCAAAATCACATGTTGTCCAAATGACCACTTCCAGTTTTTCCAGTTTTTACCTTAAATTTTGGAAAATCATATCTCCTAATATACACATCCAAATTTCACAAACTTTATATCATTTTAAAGCTTAGGATGTGTAGTATTTAACTAGAAAGTTTCAGCTCAATTGGAGCTCTTTTGCTATTTTTATTTCCCACGTGAAACAGATTCATTTTTCAGGGCCTTTAGAACCCTTTTCACTTGCAAACTTGATTTTCTTGTAAAATCCTTTACAACCTCTTTTAACTAGTGAGTTTCCCTTATTGCATGCCTATTTTGTATAACTTCTTTAAATGATATTATTCATGCATTCCCCTACTTTTACTATCACTTATGTAGAAGTTTATGGTTACAACACCACAATCATATTTGAACTTAATCATCCAAACATAACTTGCAACTTCCATAAGCAAGGCATATCATTATGATTTCTTTAAGCATCAAACACTTTTTCCTTACCTTTGTTTGAACTTGCACCTACATGGTTAGTTGGGGGATGACGAGCAAACCTTTAGTTGCCTTAGATCCGTGTCAAAAATAATTTAACCGAATTAATGTAATATAGCACCAATCCGGGTCGTATTCACTTTGAGGAGCCGAAAATGAAATTAATTCCTAATAATTGAATGTGAGTAACCTAAACTGAAATTAAAATGCTTCCTTTTTTGGTTTTTTTATAAAAATAATTGAAATGAATTTTGATAATAGAAATAGAAAATGAGACACACGAATAAACGATGATAATAATCAATCCTCCAATTGAACAACGTGGGCAATCATCACTTCAATAGATATGGGAGTTAAAATAATGAATTAAAGAATTATAATTAAGCTTTTATCCAACAACCAAGCCACCTCGAATTGCCACAAAATATTTTCCAAACTTCCAATTTACTAACTGCCAACAGAATAGTAAAGAGGAATTAAAGATAATAAAACTACTGCTTAATTGTAACTCTTAAATTCAAATAATAGAATTAAAGCTAGCAAAAGATTATTTGATCCAAGATTCTAAGCCACCTTAGAAAATCACAAAATATTAACTCTGAAATCAATATAAACATCATACCAGAATATTATAATTGAAATCAAAGTTAAATCAGCCCAATATCAATTGCTAAACAATAATTCAATCACAATAATCTCCAAAATAAATCCTAT
>JANTPZ010138074.1:0-19774 GCA_025593235.1 Vachellia pachyceras
AATTAGAAATATGTGGATTTTGATTAAAATTTTGCCATAGTAGTACATCATCTGAACGTAGTTTTTTGTAATGCTTAAATCTATTTACTTTGTTGTTAAATAGTTAGCATTGCCGTATGTTCTTGTTATTGCAGAATCAAACAAGCAATATATGGATTACCAGTGTTTCTTTGAATGTTTGCATTTGGAGAAACGTATCATTTATTTGCATTTGCAAAAAGTCTGTCTTGGATCATTTCAGATGCAAACTCTTTGCTAAAGGAGATTAGGAGAAACCTAAATTTGAGAGTAACCATTAACCGAGGGACTGTGGGTAGGAACTGGATTACTTGTGCTCCAGTAATTGAGTTGTCTTAATGGAATTTTGTTCTATATAAGTACCATCTTTTTAGATGCAGGTTAGATTTACTAATCAACTGTTTGTGATTGAGTTGGGTTTTCCGGCTACGTATTACTTGCGAGATCTCTTATTCATCACTTGACTTCATATCTGCATGTTTCATTATGAATATTATGGTGGATTGTCATGATGGTTCATAATAGGGTTAATGTGCAAATTTTTCCTGAAAGTTTTTGCTTGAGAGCAATATTACCTGGTAGTTTTTTTAGGAGAAATGTTATTCCAAAAGTTTTAAAATGGAGTAAAGTTATTTTCTACCATTAAAAAACTAATGTTGACTGGTAATATTTTTAACGGGAAAAGGGTGATATTGGGCTCGTTTGGCAAACTTTCATAAGCCACTTATAAGTCCTTATTCACACAAGCCGAGGCAAATATGTGGAGGAGATTGTCTCGTTTTACGGAAAAGCATTGTTGAACGTGCTTATGAAAATAAGCCACTGCTTGCCAAACAGGCCAATTGTGACATTTTGAAACTTCTATAGCAACATTGTTTCTTAAAAAACTTTTAGAGCAATGTTGCTTTTGATGAAAATTTTTGGGACAAATTTGCATCTTTACCCTTCATAATATAATAACGAAAATGATTTTTGTAGATTTTGGGAGTCTGATCGGTACCTCTCATTATGTGACATTAGATTGAGACCGGTTTTTTTCCTCTGTAATTTCCATAAATGTTTGTTTGTTAGGGGTGATCATTTGGTGTAAGTGGATGATAAGATTATTCAATTATTATATATAGAGATGTTAAGAACAGTTTTCTGTTTTTGGACGTTTCGGTGTTTTTCGTTTTCAGCTTTTTTTCTTATTGATCCCTGCACCGTCATTCACAACTCCGATGTTCTTTTCCCTAGATGTTTGGATGGAGATTTTCTTGTATTTGATTACAAGTGATAAATCTACCCACATGCCAAATTTAACAAAAATATGGAAATGAATCTTCATACTACTGTTATTTTTCAGGGTATATCGATTCTGTGATTAATAATCTCACATGTATTTGCTGCCTCACATTCTCCTCTCAGGTTCACTTATCTTCTAATTTTTTTAACTGTGCAGCTATGCCTTCGGTGTGTCACTGAAACATATTGTAATTTCCAAATTTTTTAGATGGGTTAACACCATTGTCAGTCTTTATAATTTTATTGAATTTTGGTTTTGGTCTTCTTTAGTTTCAAATCATCGGTTTTAGTCCTCATACTTCAACCACTCCTTATAAAAAACTATGGGGACTAAGATCAAAATTCAATCAAACTATAAGAACCACAATAATATTAATCTTTTTTAGATTGTTTGATTATTGGTTTGGTCTCTTGAGTTCGCTTATGTTCTGTCACATTCACACATGGTGTTAGAAATGTCTATCATGGATTTGCTCATGTTGAAAATATGAGATTAATGCTTACTCGGCAATAGATTATTTTTGTCCTGTGTTCTCAAAGAATTTGAAAAACCATGATGTCAAATTCAATAATTTATTAGAAGATTTGCTCTTGAAATTGATACTTTCAAACTATTGCAACTTATTTAAGAGAGACATACATTTGGCTCATTTAAACGTAAGCACTGAACTTCAATATGTTTCATTTATCAAATAGATGATGGAAAGATGAACTAAGAGTGTAACTAAGAAGTCCTATAAGGCTTGAAAAGAAAGCCAGAAATTGAAAGAACTCTGAAGGCCTTGACAAGTTATACAGTGTAGTGAATCAATCACACAGGTGAATGAAAGTGTCCTGATACCATTTTAGGGCCTTATGTTGGTTGTTAAGGACCACCAAAGATGTTCAAGTTCAACCTCCCAATGATGATAAGCTTTCCGCTAATTATTAATTATTTTAGTTGTTTTCATATCCTTCCTTGACTTTATTTTCTTGTTGGAAGTTCTAAACTCAATGTCACGTTAATTTCACAATACTCTCTTAGTCTCTTTCATGGCTGAAGATGTATTTTATTAGGAATTAGAGAGGAGACAAGAGGAAGAAGGTGCTTGCCTGCAGCTAATGATGCTTATGTATTGATTTCTATTATAGGATGACAATGGAACTTTACAGCATCATGTGATATTTTCTTTAGGGTACCATGAGTTTTTTTTCCAAGGCATTACTGGGTATGTTTGTTGGAGCTTTTGGAAAAGGCAGACGCACGTTTAATCATGTTTTCTCGTAAAACGAGATAATCTCCTTCGCATATTAACCTCGATTTACATAAAAGTATTTCTCTACCGTGTTCCCAAACGGGTACATTATATCTATTTTGAACTACATGAGCAAACATTAATGGTTTAAGGTTACCAATAAGATCGAGTCCACAATTTTCCATTTGGAGAAAAATTTCATGCTGCTATTTTACTAGGCCATTGGCAAAGCATTACTATATATGTGCTTGCACAGGAGGCTCTCTAAAGTACTTGAAAAAGTGCTTTCACATAGTATAATGTTTACACAAGCAAGTTACTACCATATTAGTCAAATTATATTGGCATTGTTGCAATTTCCATAATGAAAGGTGTTTGGTTGGGAGAGACCTCTCCTTGAAACATTATCCCTTTAAAGTATAAACAAAGGAGATCACATGTCTGCTTCCAAAAATTAAAAAGGGGGGGGGGTTTTGAAAATTGCCAAGAAAGGAAATGAATCTTCTTAGACTCTTTTCTTTGGGGAAGGATCATTGCAAATATCTATAGAGGAAGGGGCCACATGATCTTTCTTGAGAAACTTGGGATTTAAAATAAAACTTGAAGATAAATGTCCTTCAAATTGAAGTTCACATATTCGTTCAATAAAGAGTAACCATTTGGATCAATTTAAACCAACGGGCAAATGCATTTCACACTCCACTCACATATTATAGGTTCCCATAATGCTTACAGCAGTGAAGTTATTCGGGGGCAAAAATACAATAAGAACTGTAGACTGAAGACTAGAATACTTGCAGAGTTCTTCATAGATGCGCTCACTTTTCATCTCCAGTTTGGTCAGATAGGCCTGGAAGCCAAATCGAAAATCTACAAAGGTCCTTGGATTGTCCTCTGTTTTCATGAATAACAACGTGAAATACTTTAACAAGAACATGGCAAGTTATCTGATGAAAGTTATTATAATACTTGCCTGATTCTTAATATAAAACCTACCTTGTAATTCATATTTAATGATAGGAGGAGTATATATGAGAAATCTCAGATCTAAGGTTGAACATCTTGCACTTTCCTCTTGACTCTATTAACATATGAGTATATCCTCAAATATCTGAGCTTGAATATACCCTGCTTTTTTCTTGTATCTGTATCCTCAGATCCCACATTTTAGCATCTCCTAATGATAACCCATCCGATTCTTCATCATCATGAGTCTGCAGTGGTTGATACTGGGTTTCATCAAAGAACAAAGCTTTCAAACGTTGGTCTGCATCAAGAGTTTCAAACGAGGAGTTTCTCTGCAATGTAACTCTACACTTATGATGGACATGAGTACCCTTATAAACCACGTCACAAATCTCTCCATTATTTACATGCCTCTCAACTCTCTTCTTTACTGAGCAATTTGGGACCGAACATCTGTAGAAACTCACTTGCTTTTCACTTCCTTTCACTTCATATTTCTTCCATCTGTACCCATCATCACCATCATCATCAAACCTTTTCTGTAATGTCTGTGATTGGTCTTGAGCTCTTACAGTATCAATTTCCAATTCTACTTGTGACACAGATGGGTGATCTTGAGTTTGAATGGCTGACCCAGGACTAGGACGAGAACGAAAAGCAATGACAAAATAGCAGAAAATGGCAGCTAAAAAGCCAAGCATCAAGTGCAGTTGCATGAGCTGTACGATGAGACAACCTAGGAAGAAATTGAGAAGCTCACCTTCGAATCCGAGGTTGGTGTGCTTAGATAAGCTCAAGGACATTAAAGCAAAAGAAGCACAAGAAATGAAGCTGAATGTGTCTGGTTTTCTTTTGACTGATTTGTCGTAGAGGAAAGAGTAAAATGTTGTGAGTATCAGAACCAAGAAACCCAGATGAACTTTGAGCAAGAAACTCCTTGAAAGCCTCAATCTCTGGGAAAATAAGAATAAGCTGGTGATACATAAGCACACTGCACAGTAAATTATTAACTTGAGAAAGTTCCATTCACCAAATAGTTCGGAAAGAGGAACTCAAAGCGTAGCAGAGAAGACCAACAAGGCTTGAAAATAAACCCAGAAATCTCCATAGCTTCTTCGAATGAATCAAGCGATTTGGAATTCGGAGACGAATCCCTGGCCTTGCCATTTGATTTTGATTGTATTCTCAACCATCGAGATTAAATGATTATGTAAGACTTTTTCTATTTAATTCCTCATACTATAGTTTGAACTCATTGGTATTTAAGAATAACTTAAATTTTGTAGGGCCATTGAAGGACAGTTTCAGAAAAGTCAATGTGTTGGGAAAAAAAAAAAGTTTCAGCGAAGTCAATGTGATGGAAGCTCTTAACCTAATTTAAAAGTAAGGGTGCTCTCGGGACGGGACGGGATCGAGAAATACCAATCCCGAAAAGGGTTCGAGATCAATTTTTGATTCCGATTCCGATCCCGATTTTTTCCGAAATTTCGGGATCGGGAATTTCCCGATTGTTTTTATATTTTTTTAAAAATATATTTTTAAAATATATATTATTAAAATATATATTTATATATATTATTAAAATATATATTTATATATATTTATATTATTTTCGGGATCGGGAAAAATCGGAATCGGAAAATGCCAATCCCGATCCCGATTTTTCCCGTCCCGAAAACTTTCGGGACGGGAAAAAACTCGGGATCGGGATGGAAAGCTCAGGATCGGGAAATGTTGAACACCCCTATTTAAAAGAACTTATCCTCGAACCCATCCATTGCCGTGTCATAAAAGATATCAGAGATTTTATCTGCATTTATTAACCTTTTTCCGATGTATCTTTTTACTGGTAAATTCTGTTTAAAGTACTACTAGGTAGTAAATGAGGTTACATCTTTTAATAAAAATTCAAAATTTGATCCGTCATGAAGGATGAACTCTTTCTGTTAAACCTGTTAGCATTTGAATTTTTACTTTTAATATATTAATTTTGATTGTATTTATTCACTTGGTCATCGTCCTTGTATTAAGAGTAGATTTCCACATGATCCCTGCAGTACGAAGAAAAATGCTGGAATCTTGAACAAGAAGAAAGCACGTGTGAGTCGGTTATATGACGAACTTGCGAGGAATTGACTCACAACGGGACCTATGATAGTTTATTATTATTCATACCATTTTTAATAAAAATACTTTAATTATATTTGAATCAAGGTTTATTTTTACTTCAAAAGTTTTCGCTCAAATTGTTCAGCACCCAAAATTGTTTTGGGTGTATATTTTATCTTAAAATTTAAGAATAGAGCAATTTTACCCCAATTTAAGAGGTTTAGACGGTGATGGTTTATCAACGGTTAAACTAAGGATTTCACGAGCAATTTTGGTTAAAATTAACATTATTAATGTTAATGGTAAAAACTTTTGAGTGATATTACTTCTATATAAAACTTTTAAGGTAACCTTAAACAAAATAAAAAACTAAGTGTTGAGTACTGTTGAGCAAAAAACTTTCAGACAAAAATGGATCTTAAGCCATTATTTTTTATAGATTTTATATCATATATGTTTCTCTTGATTATTTCTATGTCTTTCTATAACCCATCATAATATATGTTTTGAGCTCACAAAAAAAGTTGACATTTTTATTGTAAAGAGCATATATAACGTAACACCAATAGGCGCTTGGTAGAGTTGGTAAGGGCTACTACCAGTATTCCTCAGGATGAGAGTTTGAACCCTCGGGAGTGATAGCCGCGATAATTAACGCAACCTCAAAGAGGTTGTCCCATCGGTATCTCGCTACCACCTTAAGGTCTCCTCGTGGGGGTCCTGATTAGTTTGGGGCGGACAATGAACCTAGGATACCCCAAGATACCGGATGATTTATACCTAAAAAAGCATATATAACGTAACACTTCACTTTGTAAGTATTTCTTATAATTTTTTTTAGTGCAAGATTGTTTAGATATATTTATGAGGTTGACGTGGGGAAGCGAATTGATGATTCTCAATACTAAGCAATAACTAATTTTTGGCCAATTTATGGGGGTGTTGCATAAGTATGTTCATATAAATTGAGATAATACTCATCTCACATATTTATCTTATAAATTGTAAATTATATTAGAAAAGTAGTTTATACTGCTGATTCACATACAAACTTTATTTATTCATGGCTTGTTTGGTACGTTGGAATTGATTTTGGTGAAAATGGAAATGGAGATGGAAACGGAAACGAAGATGGAAATGAGGTTGGAATGGATATGGAAATGAATATAAATATAGAAAAAAATAAGGGACCAAAAAATCAATTCATGGAATTGAATACAATTTCATGGGTTACATCATGTAATTCATTTCTACTCATTTTGAATTCAATATCCATTTCCAATTCCACCATACCAAACATAGAAAATGAATTACATTTCAAATTCCATCTCTCAATTCCATCGTACCAATAATAGAGTTTGATTTGATGGTTTGAAAACGTTGTCACCGGAGAAGGAAAAGCAGGCTGCCGAATTTGACCGCAAATGGATGAACCCATACGAGGGAAAACGACCAAAAACAATTCGTAGTTGTTAAAACTCAAACCTTCTCATTGAAAAAGAATGCTCCTCTCATCCTTAATACAGAATTAATTTGGGGAGTTCATTTGGATTCCAAATACAATATTTATTTCTACTTTTTATCAATTTTTTAAATTATCTACATTGATGATTTCTCATCGATAATTAAGAGAGGGATATTAAAGAAGATGGTTAAGCGTTTTTAAAATAAACATATTAATTAAACTAATATCTTAAATCTAAAGTTAAAGTATACTTTTAATCCTTTATGTTTGCATCAGGTTTCATTTTAGTCATTTAAATTTAAAAAGTACACTTTCAGTCCCTCAAACTTAACGCCATTAGTTTCTCTTAACGGAAATTACTGACTCATCAAATTTAATTGATAACTGTGCAATAAAATATTGACAAAACATGCTCACATCTTAATTTTAATATTGATAATATAATGAATTTGATATTTTAAATTGTGTAAAATAAAAAAAATTAAAATAACAACGTTAAATTTGATGAGTCAGCCACTTTCGTTAAGAGAAACTAACGGCGTTAAATTTGAAGGACTGAAAGTGTACTTTTTAAACTTAAATGACTAAAATGAAACCTGACGCAAACATAAATGACTAAATGTATACTTTAGCCTAAATCTAATTAAGTTAAGGAAATAGGTTACATTTATAATCAATGGGAGTAGCATCTCCACTTAGGGCTTGTTTGGAAGTTTTGAGAATAGCTTTTGCGGATTCCAAAGTAAAACTTAAATTTTGAAGAATAGCTTTCACTGATTCTGAGGCAAAACCTAGGTTTTAAAAGGTGACTGTGTTTGGGAAATTATTAGCTTTTACGGATTTCGAGGTAAAAAGTGGGTAGGAAAGAGGAAAGAGAAAAAAAGAAAAATTAGGAAAGAGAAAATTTATTAGGAAAGAGAGTCTATGTGTTTGAAAAGTCCGTTGGGAGAAATGAGTTTGCAGATTCTAAGGTATTTTGCGGATTTCAAGATGGTTTTATGGATTTCGAGATGGTTTTAATGAATTTCGAGATGGTTTTTACAGATTGCGAGATAGTTTTATATTGGAATGCGTGCACCGTTTGGGAAACGGTGTTCCCAAACAAGCACTGTGTGATTTGACAAGAAAATAACTTTTTCAAAACCTAAGTTTCAAACCGATGTTTTGTATCCAAATAGCTTTTCTGAAAAATATGAGTATTTAAACAAAACGTAGGTTTTAAGGTAAAACTTAGGTTTTGAAACCAAAATTAAATTTCCATTATCCAGCATAACCACAGTTTTTATTTTTTATATAAAAATAATCCATTATCCTTTTTTTGGAGTGAACAAAGTTTTCCATTACTCTTAGTGGCTTAGTGCATTGCTCAAGGCTTATCCCACTTGACCTTCAGCCCATTCAGGCCCACAATTAATTGATACCTTATGGAAGCCTAAATCAATATGGGTTGAAGGCCCAGAATGCTATTGCCATTTGTATGAAATGACGGATCTTATGAAGGGGAAAACTAAGGGCTTGTTTGGAAATTATATTTAAAACCTATGTTTCACAGATTCCGAAGTAAAAATTAGATTTTGAAAAGTGATTTATATTTGAGAAGTTATAGCTTTTACGGATTCCGAGGCAAAAAAGTGGGTAGGAAAGTGGAAAGTAAGAAAGAAAAAAAAGAAAAAGTAGGAAAGAGAAAGAGAAAAAAGTAGAAAAGAGAAATTAGGAAAGAGAAAATCTAAGTTTCAAACTGAGATTTTGAAACCTGGTTCTCAAACAAGCCCTAAATCAGTTCAAATTGACATTAATAGGAGTGAGTTTCATTTAAATAAAGAGCTACAGATTAAATTCTCAAATATTATTTATAAATAAAGTATAGTTAAAAGATATTTTTTGGTCTTTAGTATTCTAATAGCTTGTTTGGTTGCTAGAAAATTTGACCTGAGAAATGAAAAATGTCTTCTTTTTATTCGGTGTGCATATTTAGTAATCATGCTTCTCATGACAAAATGGCTTCCCATGTACTCCCTTTAAAATTTACAATCTTAGAAGAATTTTTCGGTTCATAATATAAGTTACCTAAAGAGTAATAATGCTTATTTATCAATTTTACCCGAAAAGTAATGTTGTTATGGAAGTATTTTTTTTTTTTCCAATTGCATTTATGTGACTCTCCAATGGGGTGTTGATATGGGGCAAGTTGAATACAAAAGAGGGCATGGCATTTTTTTTTCAATAATGAGTATTATTTGAATTATAATGAATTTTCGTTGGTTTCTAGCTTTCTGGTTTGCTTGATTTATTTAGTTTTGATATTTCGAGTTTGGACAATAGTTAATTGGTGAGGATTTTTTTATTTGTAATACTTTGTGGGAGCAATAGTTTGATTATGTATCTTATTAATATTTAGGATTTGAATTAAGAATTTAAAAATATTTGTTGTTTGATTTTTATATTTTAAAATAGTTGAGTAAAAATTAAAATTAATAAAATGATATTAAAGCCAGTGGGGTGTCCCTGAGATTGCACATTCAAATGTTGGGTTTAAAAAATGTGATGATCTTAGGATATAGAGGTTCAAAAGGGTCGACCCTGTTAAACCCCACGTTGTCAAGGGTGGGGCTTAGCTTTTATTGACAGTTATGTAAAAAATTGTTTTGAAAATAAATATATTACTGCCGAAGGGTGAAGGTTTCATGAGAGCTAGTCATTGAGAAGAGAAAAAAAGTTTTCCAAAACTAAGAAATGTAAAAACAAACAAAAAATTAACTAAAAATTGTTTTGGTTTTTTTAGTTTTTAGAAAACTAAAAAAACAAAGCATTATTACTCTGTTACTTGAATTTAAAATTACTTTTACAAAAAAAAATGAATTTAAAATTACTTACCTGAAGAATAATATAAGTACTTTTATTATCGTCTAGCTACCATGTATGTTTTAGCCTCCAATAGAGAAAAATAAAATTTAGAGAATTTGAGATCACGAATTATGTGAACCAATCTATTAGTTCAATGGATCAAGTTAAATTCAACTTGACATTAGGTTCCTGATGGATTATGCCAAACCACATGTTGTTAAACTCAATCCTTTTAAAAAAAATAGATCAGACTTCATCTCAGACCCTCGTTCGGTTTGTTCATAGTGCAAACAAGAGCTCGTTTGGAAGTCGGTTTGAGAATAACATTTACGAAATTCGAGGCAAAACTTAAGTTTTGGAGAATAGATTTTGGGAGAATAACTTTTACGGATTTCAAGGTAAAACCTATGTGTTGAAAGGTGATTGTGTTTGAGAAGTTACTGACTTTTACAGAGTTCAAGGTATAAAGTAATTAAAAAAAGAAAAAAGAGGAAAGAGAAAATTTATTAGGAGAGACTGTGATTTAATAAGAAAATAACTTTTTTCAAAACTAGATTTTGTCTCCAAAATAGCTTTTATAAAAAATATGAGTAGTTGGACAAAACCTAACATTTAAGGTAAAACTTATGGCTCGTTTGGTTGGATGGAATTGGGGGGTGGGAAGTGGAAGTGGATTATATGGAACCCAAAAATGTTGGAACTGGGTTCCAACCTCCCCCCATGAGAACCCAGTTCCAGTTCTATGGAAATGAACATTTGACATTTTTGCCCTTCCCCTTTCCCCATATGCTCCTCAATCTAGCACAATGGAGGTGGCGACCGCTTGCTGGCGGGCTGTCGACGGAGGTGGCGATGGAGGTGGGTGGTCTCCTTCTTCTACAGTGATGACGACAAGCTTCCATTTATGACAACGATGAGCTTCCATTTGCAACGGAGGTGAGAGATGTGCGACGGAGGTGAGCTTCCATTTGCGATGAGAACGAGCTTCCATTTGCGACGACGACAACGACGGTCTTCCATTTGCGACGATGACGATTTGGTTATGCTTCAGAATCTCAATGACGACAGAGATCTTCGTTATGCTTTAGAATCTATGTCTCTTGATCTCCTCCTTTAGTGACGGCGACGATCCAGGTGACCGACGGGTGCTGGTGTGATGGCGATGCCATGGCCGACGGTGACCGATGAGTGCTGGTGGCCAACGGTGTCGGAATTTGCAGCTAGTTGTGGGGAGGGGAAGAATTTTTTTGGGGGAAGAGAATTTTTTTAGAGAGGGTATATTAGTCTTTTCATATTATAAATATAAATATTAAATTAAAATAATACCAACTTCTTCCAGCATACTAAAAATACTTTTAATCTTACTTCCCATTCCAGTTCCACTTCCAATTCCATCAAAATCAGTTTCGCGTACCAAACGGGGCATTAGGTTGAGGCAAAACATAGGTTTCCCATCTGAGTCAAACGAGTCTCAAATGGGTTTTCATAATATTGTATGATCAGTGAAATAAAATGCGGAGTTACATCATTCACACAAACATTATATGAGTGAGTTCGCTGTAAAAAAAGCTCATTTATATAAGTTGAGATACAACTTTTATATCATATTTACTTCATCTTTTTGCCAAATATCTCATATTTACTTTATAAATCTAAAACACGTTGAAAAAGAAATTTTCATCACTAATCTAAATAGACATTGTATACGTGTTGATCTTCCCTTCATTTCCGTTCTATCAAAAACACATTAGGTATGCATTAGTTTTGTGTTATTAATTTTGAAAGACTCGAAAGGATATATTGTTTATGGATACATCAAAAAGGAAGAAAAACTGGACAACTCATCAACGCTCTCTGTTTTTGACTTTGACCCTAAAGAAAACAAAATGGGAAGTCTTTCTTGGGCTAAGTTCAATTAACCAAATTATCTTTGTTGGCCAAAAAAAAAAAATTAACCAAATTATCTTCTTCTTCTTATATAAATTGTAACACACTCTGTCTCTGCTTGCCCCCAATGAATGCAACATGGGAAATGATTATTAGCAGCAAGCTAGAAGTACAGCTAGCTAATAAATCTTAGAGCCAAGAGCTTCTTTAATTTTTTTGATCAAAGAGCTTCTTTAATTATATATATATATATGAGATTATAAGACTTGATTCGATCTGATACTAACCCACTCCTGCATATATATATATATATATTGTATTGTTCAAAATCACCTCTAGGATTCGTCCCATGTACCGGAACATGTGAAGCATCGTGAAACAAAAATCACATTTTAATTTGGTAGTTACTATGATATATTATAAAAAATATTTAGACACTCTCGGAGTGTCACGTCATCATACTCTATCCAAAAAGAATATTAGAAATGTTCTCTATTATGAATCCTATATTCCATAAATTTTTTCTAATTTTTTCTATTTTTCATAATTAAAAGAAATTTATAGGATATAAGATTAACATTAATAGATAACACTTATAACATAACATTGTTATTGAAATATGGGATTGACCAAGTCTATACATTAATTTAATTTGTAAAAATAAAGTAGTTGAAAGAAAGATAAATAAATAAATAGATGTATGGATGGATGGAAGGAGAGGAAGACATGTCTCATCCAAAATTTTCAACTAAGTTTGAGAAGACGGCTTTCAATAATTGACGTGAAGAGAATAATGTAAGGCCATCTATATATACACTATAGCCTTATCATCAGATAATGGATCCATTTCAAGAAACCGTTGAGACAATTATTTTTTATTTTTAGATAAATGTTGTAAAAGTGATTTTTGGTGGAAAGTGAAAAGAAAAAATGAATCTTATTAAATAATACATATATTTTTTATTTTATAATGTTGTTAAGGAAAAATAAAATGATAAAAAATAGGTAGAATGTTCCAGGTCGCAACTTAACATATCTAGGTTATGATTTAGAGTGTTTTAGATTGCGACTTAGAATTTTTACCTTTAAGTCACGACCTGGCGTATCCCGATCGTGTTCTGTAATGTTAAGGTTGCGACATGGAATGTATTGTATGCAGAAAGAGTTTTTTTCTCTTTTATCTCAGAATGCATTCTACACTCAAAATGCATTTCCTAAATTTGTCCCAAACACCCATGAACTTCTACAAAATGCATTCTCACTCAGGAATCCATTCCATACCTCTAAAATGCATTCCCAACCAGGTCGGGTCTGTTTAGTAAAATAATAATGCTCTTGAAAAATAAGTGAAGTTTCAACCAATAATAACTTGGTCTGTTTAGTTTAGCGTTATAAAAGTAAGTTCATGCAAATCAAAAAAAATTCATTTAACATATTTATCTTATAGACTATAAATTATATTGAAAAAATAATTTCTATTAGTAATTGAAACAAACTAGGTTGAGTGAATAAATTTAATTTTCTTAAATGAGATTAAGATTTGAACTTCATAAAAAGATATGTTGACTATTGAGAAAGGTGTCCACTATTTACATTTGAGAATTATTAAATTTGATATGATAGTATGCTAATATATAAGGTAAAGAAGTAGGCAATATTATGGAATTCAAATCTGTTATGAGTCGGCCAATCAGATTAATAAATCAGTGAAGTAGTCCTTTAAACAATTCCATTAAGAGTTTTGAAATGATCAATTAGTTGAATTTTATATTTGTGTTTTCCCCTTTGTTGAACATGAAGCAACATGGTCTTTGAGTTAAATATATATATTTTCATAATTATATTTTAATGAACTATCTATATGAATGTTCTATTTACTTGTAAATTAATACTTTGTAAAAATTATGCATGAATACTTTTTTACTTTTAATTATGACTAGGTTGATCATATATAATTGAATCACGATTCGACCACATATGTTCCAACTAATGTCTTGACCAACTTTATAAGATCAGAATGATTTTCTTTTGTTTTGTTTTTTGCGCTAGACTTGCTCTTCAAATCAAAGACTAGTTGGTAAGATTGTAGATCACTTGAATTATTGACATTTTATATACATACATATGGTTCTTATTTCTCATGGACCCACTCCAGTTTTACACGGTTATCAAAAGATTTATCATCAAATAATGCAACTGTGAACGCTCTATCCACTGTTTGGTACCATTGAATTGAGGAGGTGAAAGTGGAATAATTGGGGCTTGTTTGGCTGCAACCTAATTCCATGAAAGTGTCGGTTCTAACAAATTTGAGAACTGCCATTTCTTCAACCATCTGAGAACTGAGTTCCAATTACATAGAATTAGGGCTCTGATCGTTTTGCCCCTTCCTCTTTCGTCAGCTACCAACCTTCCCTCATTCATCAACCACCAACCTCTGTCACCCTCATCCTCTGTTGGCCACGCCTTATTCTTCATTCTCCATCCCTCAATCTTCTTCAACCTCTATCACATCCTCTTCAACCTACAAATTCAAAATGCTGAAGTATACAACGACGAGGATGGAGGAGATCTAGTTTTTGAAGGACTTATAAGTTTGTCATCTGCATTCATGCTCAGTTTGTATATCTAAAATACCTATTTAACGATTTGTTTTGAGATTACCTTCATGGAAATCCCCTTAATAAGGATAATTTAAGAATAAATTATAAATTTTAAAAATAAAATAGAGTGAGGTCTTATATTTAAAATGAACGCAAATATCTCCGTTAACTTTTGCATTTAAAATCGAATGAGTATAGATTTGTGAAGAGGATAATACAAAATGTATAAGATATGATAAGATGTCCGTTTTCCTTTAGGGTTAATATAATGTTTAGTTCTTATTATTTGTCCTCATTTTTAGTTTTGATCCTTATAATTTTATATATAGGTTTCAATGCCTCAAGTTTCTTTTTGTTTAAAATGTTAGTTTTTATATTTTAGTAAAAGCCATGATCATTTTGGCAATAAGGCACCAAAACTATGGTTTAAAAATATAGATATCAAAATCAAAACGAGAATAAACTGTAAGGATCAAACAATTCTTTTGTATATTGTTATGCGTTGATTTTCTCTTGGGTTAAGTTGTATTCAACACTTTGAAATATTTTTCAATAGCACTCAGTATTCTACACTAATTTTTTGTACATTCATTATTTTAAAGTATTTTTTTAATAGCACTCAGTATTTAAAACCAATTTTTGGTGCATACATCATTTTAAAGGATTTTTAATGAGATCTCAATATCACAAGTTTATGGTACTTATTGTATTTGAGAAAAATACTTTAATGACAAAATTACACTAAAAAATACTTTTAGGTATTGTGCGTTACAAAACAATACTTTAAGGTTATGTCGCACTGAATGCACAAAAAATTAGTTTAAAATATAAAATACTACTGGAAAAAATATACTTCAAAATGATGGATATGCTTTTTAACCCTTTTATTTTTCATGTGTTAAATGAAATGCATTTAATACAATTATTTTCTATAATTGCAGAACACACATTCTCAAGAGGGCTGTATTACTATGATTTTCCAACTTCTGGTATAAAATTATCCCTCGAAAATTTTCTTGTGCATGCAGCTATCTTCTGTAAAACCTTTTGGGCAAAAAAATTCCCTTTAACCCCTTTCTATATATTTGTTAAATCAAATCTATTTAATGCACTTATTTCCTTAATTGCAGAACACACACACACACTGACACATATTCTCTTTGGGGGATGTAACAAATCACAAGATGGATCTCGAGCTTCTCATATTCATGGATTTAATTTGTTGAAAAGGATGTAAGAAAACTTTTGATGTGTTCTGTTTTCAACAGATGCATGCATGCGTACAAAGGACTGGATAATTTTTTTGGCTAGACTGAAAACTTTCTTTTTTATGAAAATTTTAAATTATAGACTTTGAAAATCTCTTATGTATTGAAATGGCACTAATTATTATCGTCAATTTTTATTTATTTTAACCATATAAGAATTCCCTCCCCTGTAAAAGGATGTGAATGGCATGTCAGCTAAAAGCTCTTGGCGATTATTATTGTCCAATAAAGTTATTAAAAATCACATAAGAATTACGTTTAAAAAATTAATCAATTTTGATAGAATTTTTTCCGCGTCACAAAAAAGATCGTCAATTAATGTAGGTACACTTTTTATTTTCTACAATGAATGAGTAATCATTGTTATAAATCATTAAGTATAATATTAATTGCATATTTAAGATTTAATGCAGTTTTCCTTTTTCTCTTTACTTCTCAGGATATAATTCATTTTAAAATATGGATAAATTTAAAATTTTAAATAAATTTAATGATTTAATTCTGGTAAAGTGGCTGGAATACACGGTAAGGAACATTAACTAGCAGGAGTATGAAAGCCTATCCAAAATCTATCAATGTTACAAAATCAACTTTATTTAGGAGTTATCTTCAATGCAACATCATATCTTTCCTTGATTTCTTGCACTTGCGTGATTCACTTGAAAACTTCCATCTTCGAAGATCATATATATTGGAATTTTGTTTTTAATAATTGAACTGATAATGATATTCTATTTTTTTATAAAAGACAAAAAATATTAAGTAAAGAGAAGTACATTGCAGCACAACAAAAGTAAAACAACATAACACAAAGCGTTTTAATCAACTAGTAAGGAGTTGATCCAACTTAACAAATAATTTTGTGTTCAAACTCTGGGTATAGAGTCGCAATAGTTACTCGGATGTAGTGAGATATCTCCTATTATGGATCAATACTCCAACAAATTAAATTAGTCTGTTGCTCGTATACTTGATATAATATGATCATGAAAAGGCATTGGATAGGGTCTCCTACTCTAAACCAAAACAAAAGGAAAAGTACAGAGAGCATGGGGAAGATCTCTTACCAGTAAACATGTTTGGGTTGGATGAATTTCATTTTTGTACAGATAATCTCCAATTTTTGTCTCAAGTGAGATGTATTTTTTTGGGTTTTACAATTGTTTACCCTAGTATATATGTTAGCCGTTGAAGCCTTTCTCTTATGTACCTCATTCGGTCTTAAATGTAGAATCTATTTACCTAATTTAATTAGATTAAGAATACTAATTAAATTAGTTAACATGTCATATTTTTCTTTAAACACCTAATCATATACCTTAAGTCTCTAACTCTCTTACTTGATTATTGTTGATGAAGAAATAATATGGGTAATTTAGAAAAACATTGAAAAAATTAAAAATAGATCATACATTTAGGATTAAGATTAACTCTCCAATTAGATTATACGTTAAGGATTGGAGGAATATAATTTTATCTAGTTACTATTAAAATTGTCTCTTGTAAGAAAAAGAGAAAGAGATACATGTAAGATTTGTGTTGCGAATGATTCAATGTGAAGCCCCTCTAAAGACTGTAAGCACCGCACCTGCAAAACAACAAAGCGTGAGAGCAAAAACGTCACCCGAGTCGTGCACGAAACACTGTCCTAAAGAGTTATTCCGCCACAGGACGGCAACTCCCCAGGATTAAACGGGTCCTTCTCGCCGGAGCAAGGAGCAGAACAGCAGAAAGATAAAAGCAGGTCAGAGAGCAAAAGGGAAGAGAGGAGAGGAAGCTCGAGAGCTCGGTGCACTAGACTCTTTGGTAGAGCTCGCTATTTATAGGCGTCTGGAGACATTCGAATGTTGGCCACCATTAAACACCAATTAACACCCCATTATCACCATTAAGCATCGGTTAGCAAACAATATCATTATGTGACTTTAATACCGGAACGTTGGCGGACAATGGTATTATGGCTAATCAAGTCTGGATTAACAATGCAAGAAAAAAATCCTGGATGAAGAATTGATAGGCCCCAACATTTTGAATTCAAAGGTTTCAAGTTTTTAAACTATGAAAATCCAAGGTTTTTTGGTAAGCAAAATGTCCCATAAAATTATTTTGTGAAATTTCCAAAATGAAAAAATTAAAAAGGATCCAGTGCCTACTTTATTCGCGCGCACGGGGGAGGGGGGAATCGCCAGATTTCAACTGCGTTGCCCCATTTCTGCTTGTTCTTGTGCGCGTGAGGCCTACCTCCTCTCTTGGCCCTTTTACTAGCCCATATTCCCTTCTTAACATATATACCTTCAAGCCCTCATTGACTTGAGCAATGTGGGACTTGGGGTTCTCTCTTTTAACGCACACACACACTTTTCCAACAATCCCCCACATGTGTGTTAAAAGTGTTACTGTCATCTGAGCTTTCACATGAGTATAAAAGTTTTGAATCTAGTGTCTTTCGACTATGAACCAGACCTAGACCGATAATTCTTAATACACAGAGATGTCAGTGAAACGTACGTTTCTATGAACCAACAAATCTTTGTTGTGTAATAGAGGCCTTATTGGTCAGAATATACCCCCACATTTCCTGCTGTTATCGGCGGTTTTGCGCTTTAAACGGCCGTGCGCGCGCCTGGTGTTCAATGAATGCTCTAGAGACTTTGCCACGGTCTCATGGAAGCGGCCCCACTTCACATTCATCTAGGTGATTTCATCAAATATATCAGCAATGAATACACCATCCATAAGGACTATGAAATCATTAAGAGCTTTGCTCAGCCTCTCCATCAATGCATTCTAGCACTTTCTCAAACCATAGGAAGGGACTAAAAATAATTTAGTGCTAGCAGAATTAACAAGTGACTTGTTCTTACCCATATGAACCTTCTTCATGGGATCTCCAATCACAAAGGTTGGGTTACCATCACCGTTAATTTCAAATTGGCTTAAGTCCCATTCCCCTCGATGTTTCAATAATTTGTTGCTTCCCTAGGGGTTTTGTCAACGGATCCGCCAAATTCATTTCTGATCTCACATAATCGATTGAGATTACTCCATTCTTTAGCAGCTGCTTTATAATATTATGCCTCAATCGAATGTGTCTACTCTTCCCATTGAAGACTTTGTTTTTAGCCGTAGCTATAGCTGATTGGCTATCACAATGTAAAGATACCGAAGGTGTTGGTTTTTCACCTAACGGAATATCTGCTAAGAGGTTTTTCAACCACTCAGCCTCATTACCAGCCAGCTCCATTGCAATAAACTCAGAATCCCTTGAGGATTTTGTTAAGATAGTTTGCCTGGATGATCTCCATGTTACCGCACCACCACCGAGGGTGAATATGTAACCACTAGTGGACTTAGTCTCATCTGAATCTGAGACCCAGTTAGCATCACTGCATCCTTCTAATACAGCGGGAAAACCACTATAAAATATACCATAATTCATGGTACCTCTCAAGTATCTCATGACTCTAACAAGAGCCAACCAATGGTCATCACCTGGACAATGGGTATATCTACTCAATCTACACACAACATATGCTATACTGGTCTAGTGAAATTCATTAAATGCAACAGACTCCCAATGATCTGTGCATACTTAGATTGAGCCACTGGATCACCTTTATGTTTTGCTAATTTTGTGCTAGAATCATAAGGAGTGCTCAAAGGGGTTTCATCAAAATATTCAAATTTTTTGAGCAATTCTTCAACATAGTGTTCTTGAGATAATGCAATGCCATTTTCACTCCTTATGATTTTAACACCTAAAATTATTTTTGCTTCACCCATGTCTTTCATATCAAAATTTGAAGCCAAAAGGTTTTTAGTGTCTCTCACTACATCTAGACTAGTACCAAAAATAAGCATATCATCCACATAGAGACAAATAATCACACAATCACAATTTGTTATTTTTGTGTAAACACATCTTTCTACTTCACTAGTAGATAAGCCTTTACTTGATAAAACTTGATCAAGTTTTTCATGCCATTGCTTAGGCGCTTGTTTTAAACCATATAAAGATTTTACAAGTTTACAAACTTTGTTTTCTTACCCAGGAACAACGCACCCTTCAGGCTGTTTCATATAAATCTCTTCTTC
>JANTPZ010138075.1:0-38682 GCA_025593235.1 Vachellia pachyceras
ATTGAGGATAACATAAATCAATTTTTTAAAAAATATTCATATATTTGAACATAAAAATGCCACATGTTTTTAGAACCACATTAGGGTTGCAAGTATAAAACATTTAACGCTGTTAGAATTGAATGGAAACATCCACTGGACTTTGTTTTTATTGAGGATTACATAAATCATGTTTTGTTTAAAACATATTCATCTCTTCCAACATGAAAATGCCACATCCTTTTTAAAACCAGATTCGGGTTGCAGGAAATAAGCATTTAGGGCGCTTAGAATTGAATGGAAACACCGAATTTGACTAATTTTTTTAGGAGTACAAAATCAAGTTTTCTTAGAAAAATTCATGTGTTTTGACATAAAAATGCCACATCTTTTTTAAGGACAATAATAAGGTTACGGGAGTTAAAAATTTAACTCTCTTGGAATTGAATAGAAACATCCAAAGTGACTCGGTTTTTATTGAGCATAACAGAAATTAATTTTGTTAAAATATTCATATATTTGAACATAAAAATGCCACATGTTTTTTAGAACCATATTAGGGTTGCAGGTATTACACATTTAAAGATGTTAGAATTGAATGGAAACATCCACTTGTACTTAGTTTTTATTGAGGATTACATAAATCATGTTTTGTTTAAAAAGTATTCATCTCTTTCAACATAAAAATTCCACATCTTTTTTAAAACCAGATTAGGGTTGCAGGAATTAAACATTTAAGGCGCTTAGAATTGAATGGAAACGTCAACTTTGACTTAGTTTTTTTAGTTGTACAAAAATCAAGTTTTTCATAAAAAAATTTGTGTGTTTTGACATAAAAATGCCACATCTATTTTTAGGACAAGAATAAGGTTACAGGAGTTAAATATTTAACTCACTTGGAATTGAATAGAAACATCCAAAGTGACTCAGTTTTTATTGAGGATAACATAAATCAATTTTTTTAAAAATATTCATATATTTGAACATAAAAATGCCACATGTTTTATAGAACCAAATTAGGGTTGCAGGTATTACACATTTAACGCTGTTAGAATTGAATGGAAACATCCACTGTGACTCAGTTTTTATTGAGGATTACATAAATCATGTTTGGTTTAAAAAATATTCATCTCTTTCAACATAATAATGCCACGTCTTTTTTAAAACCAGATTAGGGTTGCAAGAATTAAACATTTAAGGCTCTTAGAATTAAATGGAAACATTGACTTTTACTCAGTTTTTTCAGGAGTACAAAAATCAAGTTTCTCTTAAAAAAATTCGTGTGTTTATATATAAAAATGCCACATCTTTTTTTAGAACAAGAATATGGTTACAGGATTTAAACATTTAACCCTCTTAGAATTGAATGGAAACATCCACAGTCACTTAGTTTTTATTGAGGATAACATAAATAAATTGTTTTAAAAATATTCTTATATTTTAACATAAAAATGCCATATGCTTTTTAGAATCAGACTAAGGTTGCAGGTATCAAACATTTATTGCCGTTAGAATTGAATGGAAACATCCACTGTGACTCAGCTTTTATTGAGGATTACGTACATCTGTTTTGTTTAAAAAATAATAATCTCTTTCAACATAAAAATGCCACTTCTGTTTTAAAAAGAGATTAGGGTTGCAGGATTTAAACATCTAAGGCCCTTATAATTGAATGAAACATCGACTTTGACTGAGCTTTTTTAGGAGTATAAAAATCAAGTTTTTCTTAAAAAAATTCGTGTGTTTTGACATAAAAATGCCACATCTTTTTTAAGGACAAGAAAAGGGTTACAGAAGTTAAATATTTAACTCTCTTGGAATTGAATAAAGACAACCAAAGTGACTCAGTTTTTATTGAGGATAACATAAATAAATTTTGTTAAAAATGTTCATATATTTGAACATAAAAATGCCACATGTTTTTTAGAACCAGATTAGAGTTGCAAGTATTAGACATTTAACACTGTTAGAATTGAATGGAAACATCCACTGTGACTTTGTTTTTATTGAGGTTTACATAAATCTTGTTTTGTTTAAAAAATATTCATCTCTTTCAACATAAAAATGCCACATCTTTTTTGCAATCAAGCCAGTACTTGGATAAGAAGAAAAACGGTGACATCTAATCTTTATCCCATGCTATGCTTATTATTTGATTATTGTTATTTTCCATTAGCAATTAAATATTGGTTTTTCAACATTTTTTTAGATTGCTACATGAAATAAAAATGTGCATAATCGTGTCAGCTCAAGTTTTTGAAATGCATAAAAGATTTCAATTCTCATTGATTTATAAAAGTGCATAAGCATGTTTTGATATGCATTCATATCTTAATTGCATTCAAATGGTTTCAAATATTTATATTGGAAGTTAATATTCTTGTAAAACCAAAAATGCTTCAAATGAGTCTTTAACAGTGATAATCTTTTCAAATACATCTCCTTGAAAAGAATTCAATTCCTGAAAAGCTTCGTGTCTAAATATCTTTATCTGATGGCTATTCCATTGATTAAAATGAAAATAATGTAAAAAAGCAGGGTATAATAATGCATTGATCATTTTGTGGAATATCATGTAAGTGCTTTCACATTAGTTATTTGGATCCATGAGTTTGTGCTTTATCATTCATAAATTCTTATACTCATTTTGCTACATGAATTCTTTCAAAATCAAATTCAATGAGTCAAGATAATTTCTAGGTCAAAGGCAAAGTCATTATAACTTGTTCTCCTTTGGAAAAACCTTCAACATGTCATCGTAATTGTACTCCAAACTGAAGCATTCTGCTATTTGAAACTTGTTAACTTCCGTTTTTGCAGCATCATGTATTTTTTCATGCTTCAAAAATGAGATTTCATACTTTCAAAATCTCAATTTCGTAATGCATTATGTTTTGAAAGAATCCCCAATTTGAAACAAATTTTATATTGCATTATCAATTGAGGTTAAATTTCCTTCATTCATGTTTTATCATTTTTAAAGTTGGCTTGAATGAAACTGTTTTCAAAAGAACCTTATGCTTTCAAAAGAATTTATGATTTATATTTTAGAAAGCATAAGTTAACTTTTCAAGTTAAATTATACTTAGTCCTTGCTAATTTAAATGATCTCTTTGGTCAAAAATTGTATGGATTAATCATATTAAAGCTTTAGAGTCATTATTGCTAATATGGTGTGAACTCATGAGAAGTTGAGCACTAGAGACAGAAAAGGGTTGATATGATTGTGCAGGATAAGAAAGGCTTCATAAGACAATAACTACATGGAAATAAACATATACCTTGATGAAGCTGAATATTAAAGCTTGACTTTTGGTGATGGATGTGCAAAGGAGGGAAATCAACATTGATCAACCAAAATCAAGCAAGACACGTCAAGAAAAAACACATATGGTATCACATAATCTTCACCCAAGTTTGTATTTCAAATTATCAATTAATTTGGGTAATGAATATATGATTATTGTTGCATTCCAATAGAATTCATGTCTTATGTTTTGAAAGTACTTTTCATATTGCTATTTGGTTCAAAAGTGAAATTTGTGCTTAATCTTTTTTTACTAGTTTATATTTTCAAAAGCACAATTACAAATTCATGTTTTGAGACTGCATACGCATATTTTAAAAGATAGTCATAATTTGATTAAAATATTATTTTAAAACCTGTAAGTCAACATATTTTATGTATCAGAAATGCTTCAATTCCTTCAACTAAATTTTCCCAGTGACTCTCAACATGCTTTCTAGAAAAGAGTTCAATGCATTTGAGCTCTATGTGATTTGTGTGAACTCAAGTCATTTGGATAATAAGTATGTGCTTAAATATTTCTACAGACCTGTACTCACTTTATTGCTCAAAAACATTGACGATAGATTATCTTTTGCAAGCAATGAGTATTTTACTCAAAATCTTGACTTGAATGATTTGCTAAGAGCATTAGCAAAGTCATCATGCTTACATTTATCTTGATTAGGCTCTTTTGGCTAATACATCTACTATATGACTTTTGCTCCTGGGAAATTCTCCATCATGTAAACATCAATGTTTAACATCTTCATAAGTTTTAAAATGAAGCACTGCTGGTTACATCTTGATTGATGACTTCCATCTTTTTCAACACGAATTCACATGTTTAGAAAATGAGTTTCAAATTCATTCAAAATCTCAACTTTGTGTATCCATTATGATTTGAAAGAACATATGAGATTTTGAAAAACATGACATGATCACTCTTGGAAAACATGATTTCATTCATGAATAATCAATTTATAAATATTGATCATGTCCATACTTTCTTTTCAGATTTACGTGCATAAGTTCATTAGCTTGATCAAACTTGCCTTTCAAATGGATCTTATGCTCCCAAAAATTGATTTAATCATACAAAGCATACGTTCTTTTTCTCTGAGCATTGCATTGAAAATTGTCAATGGCACATTTTCTAGTTAAAACTCTTTTATAAAATGCCATTGAATTTTGCAAAACATCATTTTTGGTATCATCTAATCATTACCCATTATGAATCAATGATTTGAATTCAATTACTTGGGGTAAATTCTTATTGATCCTTGTTCCTTGATTTGATTATATGAGAGCATAAAAATTATTGTGCTTAACCTCACTGGGTACCAAAGATTACCCCAATTTAATGTTTTGCATGTGCTTAAGTGTGTATTTTCAGTGTTACCGATCAAAATGCTCAAGCATAGGATCAAGGTTTTGAAGTTTTTGAAGCAGTACTCAAGCACAAATGAAGCTATGCTCGAGTATTAGAGCAAATTGAATCAATTGATACAGTGCTTGATGCTAACTCTTGAGCAATGTGAAGAAGCACAGGTAATGCTCGAGTAGTGTAAGCTTTTCTAGCATCGAAGACCATAATGCTCGAGTACTGGGAATCAGCTCTCGAGCACTAGAGTGTAGCACTCGATTAATGAAAGCTACTGCTCAAGTGTTGGTCAATTTATTCTTGAAGTACCCATGTTTTCAATTTTTCTTTCCTAGCACTCAAGTGACACTCTTTTTGACTCAGTGATATTAAAAAAAATTTCAGAGCCCATTTATTTCTTCTTCACTTGTGTTGCACATTCATTTTCTTTGAAATGATCTTCTAAATCTTCAAAATCTTCATCAAAATTAGTTTTTCTTTCTCAAAACTTCCTCCAACTTGTTATTTGCTAAAGCAACAATCACTCTTAACTTTTACTCAACTATTCCATAAATTATTTCAACTGTCATGACATATTTTGAAAATTTGGGAAAAATCACAACTCTGTTTTTCATGATTGTTTTAAACCCATGTATTCATTAAGGGGGAGCTTCACATTAACTTGTGTTTTTCAAATTCCAAAGCTCATATTAGTTTTGATGATGTATTTTCCTTTCCTGCTCATTATTTGAAACACCTTTTGTTGAAAGGAATATTCCATACTTGTTTGTGCTAACCAATCTCCTTGCAAGAGTGAGTTGACATTATGATAGGAGAATTGGAAACTATTCATCAGACTCATATTGTTGATGCTTGCTCACAAGCTTTATTTGGAACTTACTTCCAAGCAACATCATCTACACCAATATGAAAGAACGCTCTCGATGAAAGATTCTTGAAAATAACATATGAGCTGTAAAGATAGCACAAGCATGGTGGAGACAATAAGAGAGGAAAGTCATAGACTTCAAAGATCAATCATAAATCTGCCAAAACAAATGAGCATTTTTAAACCCCCTCTTTATATTTCAAGCATGTTTTAACATCTCTAGTTTCTATCAGGGGTACATGAGATTTTTTTGCAAATTTATTCATTTTCAAATGCTCCTAATAGTTTCAAAATCCTCCTCCATTCAAATCCATTTTCGAACCTCAGCAATATATTTCAAATGTATTTTCATGAAAACATTCCTTTGTTTGCAACTACATTTGCAAATTATTTGGAACTTAATTGGCATTCAAATGAAGAGCAACATATTTCATTTTTAAACAAAGATCTCAAACTTTTTGCTGATGTCAAATAGGGGGAGAGATAGCCATGAAAAATATGTTGCATAATCATATTTGCTTGTTATATTCATACATATTTTCATGGAGGATTTATCATCATCAAAAAGGGGGGAATGTTATATGTTATTAGTTTTGATGATGTCAAATATAAAAAAGCAAAAAGTATTTACAAATGCATATTGATTTACTGCTATATTTGTGAGCAAAAGGTTTTATAATGCATATTGATTTACTACGATATTTGTGCATTATTTTAATTGGAGGATGATGTGGTTTTGAATATATTTTGGATGTTGAAATGTTTCAAAAAGATGTTTTATTAGCATGCATTGAGTTACCATTCATCTAAGCTTCATTTGGATGTTCAAATCTGATTCTGGAAGTTAATACTCGAGTATGATGAGTTTTTAGGTTTCCTATGGCATTACTTGAAGCAAAACTTGAGTTTACACTTGAAGTATTGAATTTTGGAGTCAACACTCGAGTATTGGGTCACAAAACTTGAGTATTAGCCTTCTGGGAGTCAACACTTGAGTATTGGGGTTACAAAATTCGAGTCTTGACCTTTTGGAAGTCGATACTCGAGTATTGGAACATAACACTCGAGTATTGGCTTCCTCTGTTTTCTGTCAGCTTGACATATTGTTGGTATTTTAATCATATCTCCCAAATTACAGATCCGAATGATGTGAAACTAATTTTTTATCAAACTAGACTCAAAAATAGTTTCATAGACACCTAGAACAACATCAAATGATTTAAAATGAAGGAGATATAATTTTCTAAAGTTGGTGGTCAAATTCAACACTTCATCTCTGACCTTTGCCTATTGTATCTATAATAACTTTCTTTATATAATATATTTGGGACTGATTCTTGTTTCTTGTGAAATTATACTTGTACGGCTTTCCATTTATATATTATTTACAAGGTTTGGAGTTGAATTGAGAGAGTTATAGTCATTGCAAATTGAGCCATATGCTGTAAGCTAGACTGTGACCAGATGCAAGTTCATTATGAAGCAAAACTCGAGTTCTTCATTACTAAAACTCAAGTATCGTGATCTAAATAGAATCTTGACACTATACATTCAGTAAAACTCAAGTTATAACTTGGGAATACTCGAGTTATGTTACAGGTTTCACGAAACTCAAGTTAAGCATGCTCATAACTTGAGTTGTGCATTATGGTTTATAAAACTCGAGTTTTATATTTCCAAAACTTGACTATCGTGCTTTCTAAATTTTTTCCAATTCTAAAAGTGATGTTAATACTCAAGTTCTAATTTTCAACACTTGAGTATCGAGTTCCATTTTCAGTTTGCAGAACATCACTTAAAGCTGAGTACTCGAGTTACAAGTGGAAGTATTGGCAAACACTTGAGTGTTGAGTTTTTAATACTTGAGTATTGAGTTGCTTTTTCAAACCTCAGTACTTCAATTGAAGTAAAACACTCGAGTTGTCATGAAAGTGTTGCCAATACTCGAGTACTAGTTTACAACACTCGAGTATTGAGCTTTATTTCAACACATAGGGCAACACTTGAAGCAGAACACTCGAGTTTATAATGAAAGTGTTGTCAACACTCGAGTATTGATTTCTAATACTCAAGTATCGAGCTGTATTTTTCAAATAAACACAACACTTCCATTCTGAAATTCGAGTAATGGTAAAAGAAGTGACAACACTCGAGTTCTATGTTTTGAACACTCGAGTATTAGGCTATTACAAAACACTTCACTTCAAGTTTGCCTCTGAAAACTCAAGTAGCAACTGAAAGTATTCTTAACACTCGAGTACAAAATTTTTAACACTCGAGTATTTGTGTTTGAATTCAAAAACTTCTGCAATACTCTCAGCAAACACTCGAGTAATTTCAAAAGCATTATAAAAACTCAAGCATTGAAACAAAACACTCAAGTATTGTTTTATAAAATTCAAAATACTTGGTCATTACTCGAGTATTGTGAAACATAACTCGAGTACTGCTTTCACCGGCTATTTCCTGACAGATTTACCTACTCTCTACAAAGCTTTCCATATTTATGTTTAACAATTTAACCTGCTCTCATAAATGCTTTATGCCTTGACTTAGCAACAGGAAATAGGTCCTCTAAATACTTTTTCAGCATAGCTCTCAACGGACAAATTCACAGTTAACATCTCTCTTTGTGTCAGATCCATTTAATGCAGAACATTATACAACCTCGTCACACACTGAAGCAGAAGTATAATAGAAGCAAATCAGTTTCTAACGGATAAATCCTCTTCAACAAATACTTGCTTCTTGTCTGGACTCCAACGGCTATTATTTTTCTTTCAACAAACAAATCTGTCAGAGCATACCAAGTTTGAAAAATAGAGCACAAGAGCCAAAGCTGAACAGAAAATACAATGCTCCTCTCTAACGGATATAATTTGCCAACCTTTATAAATATGAGGAAGCAACGAACAGAAAAAAAGAGATGAAGTATATAGAGTCACCAAACACAAAATAGAGAGTGTAGATTCGAACACAACAACTTTAGGACTCTGACATTATACTTCTCCATGAGCTTCAATGCCAATATAATCCGCTTCATAGAGTGAAGCATTTCCCAAATGTAATCATCCCAAACTTTGAGAGTCGCTTAGGATAGACCTGAGTGAAACAGAGTGTAACCTTACATGTGGTAAGGGGGAGTGATTGTAAAGGTTTCTCAAGTACCAACCATTACAAACTTGAGTGGGTTTCATAAATTCCTGGAAACATATATGGGGTTCTCAAGTACTCACTGTGACAAACTTGAAACAGCTTTACAAGTGTCCGTACTGAATTGTGGTTGTAATGGTTTTCTAAGTACCTGGTTTAAACTTAAATGATTATAGTGGATTGAAAATCTCAGAGGAGTCTGAGGACTGGACGTAGGTCAGAGAGGGCCAAACCAGGATAAATTGTTGTGTGTTTATCCTTCATTCATCTTCTCTACTTTCTAATTTCTAATTTCTTTATTTTACTCAATCTGTTTTCATACTCTGTTTTGATTAACTTATGATTTGGATGTTTTGATAAATTAAGTTTTGAACGAAAATTTTTGTAACACCCAATTCACCCCCTCTTGGGTGCAACTATCCTAACACCAACAACCACCAAAATAACAACTTCCATTAAACTACTCTTGGCAACTTAAAGAGAAGCTTGCAACCTTTTAATATCTCTAAAACCTTTCATTTTCTATTTTCACCTTTTGAAAACCTAGCCTCTCATCTTCAAAAAGAGAGACTCATTCAAGAAATCAAACCATTAGAAAGGTGAAAGAGGTTGCAAGACTTAAGAAAAGATATTGCTTTGGGAGCTTAAGCTTGTTACCTTAAGTGTGAGCTTTCTCTTCTTCTCTTCTTGCTTGAAGATGATGGTTTTGGAAGCTTGAGAGGAGAGAAAAATTTAACCAAATGGAGGGAGAGAGGTCGTGGAAATTTTGAGAGGAAATGGAGGATTTTATGTTTTAATAATCCCTTGTAATTAGCTTGAATGGCTAGGTTTAAAACTTAATCACTATGTTTTCCTTTCAAGAGTTAACATATTACCACTTCTCAAGCTCATGTGGAGAGTAAAAAAGCTGCAATTATTAGAAAGGTGAAAGAGGTTGCAAGACTTAAGAAAAGATGTTGCTTTGGGAGCTTAAGCTTGTTACCTTGAGTCTGAGCTTTCTCTTCTTCTCTTCTTGCTTGAAGACGACGGTTTTGGGAGCTTGAGAGGAGAGAAAAATCTAATCAAATGGAGTGAGAGAGGTGGCGGAAATTTTGAGAGGAAATGGAGGATTTTGTGTTTTAATAATCCCTTGTAATTAGTTTGAATGGCTAGGTTTAAAACTTAATCACTATGTTTTCCTTTCAAGAGTTAAGATATTGCCACTTGTCAAGCTCATATGGAGAGTAAAAAAGCTGTAATTATTACTCCCAACTACTACCTTAATGACTTAGTTAGACTAACTAAATCATTTACTATTTAGTTACTTGTTAGTTTCTATTTACACTCGGTAAACATAACTTTTCTCTGGTAAATCCTTTTTCTAGTTTTCTAGAGATATTTTCTTCCTCATTTCATCTCCTCCATTCCTTGCTTAGGTGGCGGCAATCTTTTCCCAAAAACATCGCAAAACGTGCTTCCGGTGGCCAGTTTGACTTTAGGGCATAAAAATTTCTAGAATTTTCCCTGATACTCTAGCCCTTTTCCGTTCTTCAAAATTCTTTTTGGATTTTCCATAATTAATTTTCTAAGAAAATCCTTTTTCAGGGTTTTCAAGTACTTTGTTCTCCGATCTAAGAATTTGCCCTTACCGGATATTGGACAATAATTTTATTAAATACTTTAGGACCCATCTTAACTTTTCTCAGTTCGGGTCTTTAACATTTGAGGAATCCTGTTTCCTCAAAAAAATACATCTTGGTCGTTTGGACTGACAAAATCCCTTAATTACAAAAATGCCATTACTCTTTATACTTTGCCCATAATTACTAAAATGCCACTACCTTTTTCTGCTCTTTCTTATTTTCCCTTTAATTTCCAAAATTCCATCACTTTTTAATGATATTTATATCCTGAGCCTTTTTAATCGAAATGACAATTTTACCCTTGTCATTTATACCAAATGACCATTTTACCCTTTGGTCATCTTTACTTAGAATTCTCAAGACTTAGTTACTCATGATCTTTCTTATCCATAGACATTTTCCTTTTCTATATTTCTTATTTATGGGCCTTAAATAATAACATAATTAATGGCTTAACCTCTATTTCCAATCACCGGAATATACGGATATTACAGCTTTCCCATTTGACAATTATCACAACTACATTTTTTTAATTCGGGTCTTGAAAGTCCTTAAACTAAGCCATTTTTAATTTATCTATCAAATTGATTCATGTTGACATGGGCTAAATGCTTGTGCCATAATTGGCTTTCATCAAATTGACTAATAAAGTATAAATCATTAAAAATATGTTCTAAATCAAGTGTATATGAGTTACCATCCCTTACTGCTCTTAGTTGAATGTTTAGCTTCTCTTTATTAATAGGCAAATCCTTCTTGTTGACAATGAAGCATTCTTGTGAGTCAAAGATAACCTAGTTATCTTTGTATGTGCTTTAGATTATACTTAGAAGATTGTGATATAATCCTTCTACGTGATATATATATATCTCTTTCGCTAGTGCTCCAGTTGCATTTTGTGTTTATCAATTTCAACAATTTTCTAGGATTGGTTTCCTCCAAAGCTGACCTTTCCTCTATATTGTGATTTCAAGTTAATAAACTTGCTTTTGTCACATGTCATCCACTATCAATATATCATTTGTTTGATTTAGATACTTTGAGACATACCTCTTCTATCTCAGATGCCTCCTCTTCTCGAGCAACAAGGCATATGTTTGCTCTTCCTTGACCTCACTCTCTTCGTTAGAAGAGCTATCTTAGCAAATTCCTGACATATATGCTTTCTTCATTTTGAATTATTTAAATTTATTCTTTTTGTTGTTTCTCTTGGAGAGTTGAAGACAATCTCCCTTAATGCATATGATCTCCTTTTTCTTTCCTTGTGATTAATCCTCTTTACTGGAATCGTCTGGCATTCTGATCTATCTTATACATATTTTTTCATTTGTGAACTACTATGGCTAGTTCCTCTTCTTCATCCTCTAGTTCTAGCTCCTTCTCTTTAACAGATTTGAGAGTAGTCCTTTCTTTTTCTTATCATATACATGGGATAATTCTTTTTTAAACTTTAGTTTGCCCTCATATTCTACTAAGCTTTCAAAGAGAGCAGCCACATATCTCATCGATTATCATATTAACTCTTTGATGGCTATCACTTTAGCTTAACATTTGTTAATGTGAACATTAAGTATTTTCCTTACCTGAGACAGTTGATAATAGGTTTATCCCAGGTCAACCATCTTATTGATAAGGTATGTGTGACACATTTTGAATATTGCAATTGATTCTCCCTATTTCATTTTGAGTAAGTCATACTCAATGGTTAGTATGTTGAGTCTTCTTTCTTTTATTGCATCGGTCCTTCGTAGGCTATTTCTAATGCTTCCTACATATGTTTAGCTGAGGGAAGAGCGCATATCCTAAAAAACTCATCTTCATTTTGAGCAGCCTGCAACATTTAAATAACGTTCATCAAACTTTTTCTAATTTTTGGGAACAAGTTTAGCATTCACTTCCCTCTATGGAACATAATTTCCTTCCTCAAAAAATCCCACAAATGTGATATTTAATCTAGGGTGATCGAATTATATATAAACATACATTATAAATTAAAAATAATAATATTATATGTATATAATATTATTAACATTATTCTATGTTAGTTTTAATGTTTAATTTATAGGATAAATTAAATAACTAATTAATGTTCAGATTTGATCTACAAAGATAAATTAAATCATTTTTATTATTTGGATTAATTAAATGGACAAGATTTTATCTATTAGATAGATTTGATCAAATCAGATTAATCTGAATAAAATTCAAAATTCAGAATTCAGAATTTGAAATTCAAAATTTGAATTTGAAAATTAATTTTAAAAATTCTATATAGCTTACATGAGTTCTATAAGATAGGAAGATTCATGAACCTTGTGACTTATGGATTAAAGAATGAGTGAGTCGCAATAAACCCTAGAGAGGGAAAAAGAAAGGTCAAGGAACTATCACATTCCCAGAGTCAGGTATTGTTTGTGTGGATACCGGTAGAGGGAGGCGATCAATAGTGTCGGATCCTAGAGATCGAAAAGCAAGAACTTGAAAGGTACTATTATATCTACTTGATCTAAATGTCTTTGATAGATCCTCTATCAAGATTAGAAATCTTTTGAAATCAATTATTCCGCAGCATTAATGTTTTAATCCCAACAATTTCATCGTCAAATCAACTCAAATTTGACATCAACATGCAATAAACATGCATAAAGTTGATTTAGGCTACTTACTACGTGTTATTCTTGCCAAACTCATTTCCCTCACAAACCCTCATCATCACCATAGACCACGCAACCACTTAATGGTTGTTTGATTGGGAAGAAGGGGATGGAAGGGATGAAAAATGAATCCCTCCCCTTGTTTGATTTAAAATTTTGGAGGGGATGGGACCCAAAATTTATCCCCTCATTCCCTTCCCTCCCCTCATTTTCATTCCTTCCAAATTGGGGTTTCATGGAGGGAAGTCAATTATTGTGACTAATTTACCCCATATATTTTATTATATTCCATCATACCCTTCATGTATGACTTGGTGGTATGAACATTTCTCTTCGTGTATACAAACAATATTATCATTACTTTATATGTTATGGATACACATATTTTGGATTTACTTGGTAATACAAAAGATAATTTTGGATTGATGCCAATTAAGTATAAACTAAGTATTGTGAAATTAAGTTGCATATAAATCTTATTTTTTAATTATTTAAATAAATTATATGAGGGAAGTACCTTAATAATTGTTTTAATTAATTAAATAGAAGAAGTGATTAATTTTCATGAGTGAAAACTAATTTAAATAAATTGTATAAGTAAATAAATATAAATCAACATATAAGGGTAAAATGGTAAATTCATTATTAACTTCTATCACTTCCCCTCCTGAACCAAACAAAAGATCATTAAAAGGCATTCCCTTTCCTTCCCCCTAACTAAATCAAACAAGGTAACCTTGTACCCTTCCATCCCTTGCCATTCCTTCATATCCGTCCCCTCCCTTTCCCCTCCATCAAACCAAAAATAGCCTTAAGAGGGAAAAATAAACTGATTAAAAGAGATATTAGAGGCTCTAGAAAAGTTCTATGAAAGATTTCAAGCCAAAAACACAATCTTAACTTAAGATTTGGCTTGATTCTTCCTCCTCCTCTTACCTTTGCTCTTCACTCTCTCTCTCTCTCTCTCTCGTTCTCTAGGTGAGCATAAAAATGAGGCAAAAAAGGGCTTGGAGACTTCAAAATTATGCACATGTGATAAGAATAAGTGGTAGGGTCCACTTGCACTGTCAAGCCACTTCACATTGATAAAAATATATCACTTTGATAATTATCGTTATATGCTATTCATGTTTGCTCAAGATGATGACAAGTGACTACATGAACAATCCGTAACTCTACTTTTACCAAAATACCTTTACTTTATCTGATTTCTAGCTGCTGAAAATGCTTTTCGAGCATTCTCTAATCACTAAGGCCATGTCAGGCCCTCAAAAATTCTCATATTTTATAATCTCATGATTGTATTTTTCTTTTTGAAAACTCATTTAAAAAATGCCCTTAATCAATTTTCTTCCAAAAACCCTTATCAGACGATTTTCAGTCTTTCATACTATCGTTCCAACAACATATTTCTGACTTTCTACTAAAAACAAGTTTTATAAATTAGGGTACTCTAAAAACTATTTTTAACCACTTTAGCATTACATTCTTGAGGCCTTTGAACAATTTAAATAATATTATTTAGCTAAAAACTCATAAAATAGTCAAAATATTAATTACTGTAAAAAATTTTCGCAATTGGAATTTTTGTCCATTTAACCATAAATGAGCCTCAATCACTTATCAGTGATTTTTTCTAACTTTTGGTTCCTAGAGTGATTTTTGGTATTTTGTTCAAAATTACCAAAGCATCCTTGACTTTTCTCAAAATGACCATTTTGCCCTTATGTTTTCTTTATTTGCAAAATGGCACCTTTAGCATCTCCATGCTTCTATTCCCTCTACAGACCATGAATTATTCTGTAGCCCCTCGTTGACCTCGTCACAGGAAAATGAGGATATTACATTTATTCATTTTATTTTTCGGTAATTATAATATTTTTTTTAGTTTAAAGGTAACTATAATATTTTAAAAGCCATATTATTTTTTATAGTCAACCTAGGATAACTGTTTCATGAACAGGTGTTGTGGAGTGCCTAACACCTTTTCCACACACAATCGCCCCTGAATCTTATCTGGTTTAATCAAGCATATCATTTTATTTTGGGTTTCCAAAATCCTTTCAAAATTTTCTTGGCAACTCCTTTGTTTTTACTTTCCTCGCTATGAGACCGAAATTCAGGTGTTACTATGACACTCCTTAATCTTTACCTTTAGCTTCATTAAATATCTATTTGGAAGCACCTTTAGGCCTTTAGTGACTTAGAGTAACCAAAGAGTGAAAAATAAAATTTTCAAGTTTAGGGTTACTATTCACGTCACTATTCACAGATTTTTGGGCCAACTTTGAAAATTCAAGAAAAATCAAAATTGAGTGCTTCCAATTTCTACTTGAAGCTTATAAGTTCCTCTATAAAGAAAAAATACTCATTGAGTCATTAGCTTGTCCAATTGATACAGTTTATTGTGTGACAAAGTACTGTTCATTTGGCAATTTTTCATTTTCCAAGATTTTCAATGATTTTCTTCAATCTTTGGAACATCATAACTTTCTGTACAAAACTCAAAATCCATTGTTTTTGCTTGTTTTAAACTTTACAATGCCAACTATTTTTCTGTAAAATTTTAGCTCAATTGGAGTTCATTTACCCTGTTTTGAAATAGGTCAAAGTTCGGGGTTTAACCAACCAAACTTTTCATTTTCAAACTTCATCTTTTTGAAACCCTAACTCCTAATCCTTTTTGAACCATATTTGATCATTCATCTAGGAGTTCTTGGCTATCATATATCATCCATACATGCATAGGCTTTAGACATTACATACTACATAATTTCATGTGAATATCCATGCACAATTTCTTGCTTCATGCATCAAAACTTTCTCCTTACACTTGATGCACTTGTACCTAAAATTTTTAGTGGGGGAGGGTGAGATTCGAGGAAACCCAGTAGCAAACATTACAAACAATGCATGTAGGATGAATGCTAGTGCATGATAAGCTTGCCTTACATAGGCTCATGGTCACATAATAAAATGCTGCGTGCTCAATGTTTTGTGTAATGTACTTATGGCCATAGTAAAAATAAAAAACAGAGCTTCATTCATTCATACATGCTTCACATAATCTAGCAAAGCACTACAGCAAATCGATACATAACATAAACATCACATACATACAAGTAAGTAAGTTCACTACATTTTAGAATTTGCCTCCTCCTTAAGTACTTTGATCTTCTAACCATAGCTTTTTCTTTGTCACTTTATGGCCCTAGGGAATTAATAACATAATTAGAGCCATGAAAAGTGAATGCCCAATGGGCCACATTAGCCCTAAAGGCTTACTTTTACCCTTGGAGTTCCTACAAATTACATTTGGTTACTTTCTCTCTTAATTTTGCAGGGTAACCAAAGCTGTCAGCATGTTGACTAAACTTTGAAAAATCATAATTAATTCTATATAACTCCAATTGGGGTGGTTCAAATTTCTATGTGAAGCTCTTTCAGTATAATTTCATATAAAATTACTCAATTTTGGTCATCAAAGCCATATCATTCCCAGAATTTCATCAAATACAAACTGTTCCAGATTTCATTCCAGAAATAGGACACAATTTCAAAATTTCATATCTCCTATTACACAAGTCCAATTAACCCATATACCTATCAAATTGAACCTTGATAAGTACGCTTTAATTCTGAAAAGTTTCACTGTCATTGGGCAACATTTGGCCACACAACCTCACGTTACAATTACACTGCCTCCAGAAAATGAATTTCACAGCCCTTACTCTTTAGCTTCCAAAAATTCCAATTTCATATACAAGCATCTAAAAATCATGAACACTTGTATACCTACACAAAAACTCATTTTGGATCTATTGGAAGCATCAAAATCATCACAAGAATTCATTTTCATCAGTTTCCAGTCAAACCGAAACAGCACACCCATATTCAACAATATGAATTTCTTGAACTTCCATCACTTCTATCACTTGATTCATGTTTCCAAACACTCATTCATGCATGGGAAAACATGATTCTTGCTCTCCTATGCCAAGTGGAAAATTGGGCAGCATAACCCCTAGGGTTTCATTATCCCAAAATTTACAACAACAAACTATACACCAACATACTCCTTACAACACAAGGAGTGCTTTTCATATGATTATTGGCTCTAAATCCCCCTCTTTATCACTTTCCCTCTCAAGAAACCTAAGTTATGAACTTGAGAAAAGATGAGCCAAATCAGATTTTGAATCCATGGAAGTGGAAGAGGAAGTTGCAAGGATCAATTCTATGTATATCTTAAGGTATCATGGTTTCTTACCTTTGATTTTGCTTGAGCTTTTCCTCTTCTTCCTCCTTGAAAATAGAGTCTTTTCTCTCTTTTCCAGCTGAAGAAAGTCGTGCAGAATGGGCTGGAGATGGAGGAAATTTTCTGTTTTAATAATTCACCCATTTATGGAATCAAAGGTGGAGATTTGATCTTGCAACTTTAAGGAGATCTAATGGCTATTATGGAGCCACCTTTATGTCACTTGTCAAGCTCTTATTCTCCCTCATAAAGTGACTTTTACAGCTGTAATTGGGGGGTAAAAATCTGGTTAATCCAACTGAACTGGATCCCATTCGGTTACTTTGACCGATTGCACTTTTTACCAGTAAACTTAACTTTATTCCGGTAAATCTTTTTCTACCTTTCTGGAGATATTTTCTTTCTCGTTTAATCTCCATAATTTTTACATGATTATTTTATCCTGTTCAAAATCCCTGAAATGGAACAATCGGAGAGCAAATTTCTTTTAGGGCCTTGAATAATACTACATTTTTCACTGATTCCCAAGCCCTTTTCCTTTTTCCAAAATGCCCTCTAGATTTTCCAAAATTAATTTTTGAAATAATTATATTTTGGGAATTTTCGGGTATTTTTAAGGTCTTTTTCCCAATTTTCTGGAAACTTGCCTTAATTGTACACCGGATCATAATTTTATTAAATACTATATAATTCACTGGATTTTTCATATTTTTCTCTAAATTTTTGGAGGGCTCCTTGTACCTTAAATAACTATTTTTCCCTTTTTTGCCTTTCAAAATTATATAAATAAAAATCTAATTTGAATTTGGAAAATCCGTGTTCCGTTATTACGATCCGTAAGTAGAGATCTATCTATTGGGCATCTGTAAATTTTCTAATATTTTGGTCAACTGGTTGACTTTGACTTTGACTTTGACTTTTCCTCTGTCAAATGACCAAAATGCCCTTTAACTTTCTCATAATTACCATTTTGCCCTTACTTTCTCTACTTTTTCGAAAATTACTATTTTACCCTTACTTTTGATAGTGAAAGACCTTTATGCCCTTGGTCTTTTATTAAACGACATATGGGTCCCTTCCTATAAGGTTTCCCATCCTCAATTTCCTTCTAGGGCAAATATACTTAATTTTGGAATTCACACGGAACTCCGTGCCTGAACTTTCGGCCCTTAATCTTTCTTTCTGTGGGCTCTGACTTGACTTCTAATTACTGATTTGGTCCTTTTTATCTAATGACCATATTGCCTTTGGTCTCTTTACTTAATGACGTTTATGTCCCTGTCTTACATTCTTAGTAATTTCAAACCCTTGGGACTAAATTGACTATGGTCTCTTTGGTCAATTGACATCTTCTCTTCCTATACTTTCATTTCTGGGCCTTGTCTTTTCTCATATCTATGAATTTGGCTTCTGTGCTTATTTACAGAAAATGGTGGATATTACATATGCACCCAAAATCACACTAATCCAAATTAACAACTCTAAATCTCAAATTAAGCACAAGAAGGGTCATATAGGACTAAAATTGAATCAAAAACTCTGAAAATTCAAGTACAAAAGTGGTAAATTAAAGCTCAATCATACATCCACAATCACCACATCAATCAAGTGATTGGATAGGTGAATAAAAGTGTACGAATCAGAAAAAGATTTTTAAATGAGGCTTAATTTTCAGCTTTCATTTCAAAAATAGAGCCTAAGAATGTTGAGGAAGCTTTAACTGATAATGATTAGATAATAGCTATGCAAGAAGAATTAAATCAATTTGAAAGAAACCAAGTTTGGGACTTAGTACCTAGACCTAGTGTGTATTTGGGAACTCTATTGGAAGAAAGGAGTTTATAGATTTCTAGATGGTTTTATGGATTTCAAGATGGTTTTTATGGATTTTGAAATGGTTTTTACGGATTTTGATATGATTTTATCTCGGCTTACGTGCACCGTTTGGGGAATGAAGTTCCCAAACAAGCACCTAGTGATTATCCGGTATTGGTTTAGAATGGATATTTAGAAACAAACTTAATGAATCTAGAATCATTGTCAGGAACAAAGCAAGATTAGTATCTAAAGGCTATAATCAATGAGAAGGGATTAATTATGAGGAAACTTGTGCTCTTGTTGCTAGATTAGAAGCAATACAAGTATTACTTGCTTTTTCTTGCTTAATAGATTTCAAATTATTTCAAATAGATGTGAAAAGTGCTTTTCTAAATGGTTTCATCATGGAAAAAGTTTACGTAGAACAACCCCCTGGTTTTGAAGATGTTTCTAAGCCAAATGATGTTTATAAACTCAAGAAAGCACTTTATGGTTTAAAGCAAGCACCTGGAGCTTGGTATGAAAGATTGAGTAATTTCTTAATCAAGAAAGGCTTTGTGAGACAAAAAGTGGATACAACCCTATTCATTATGCATTCTAAGTTTGATATATTAGTGGTGCAAGTTTACGTTGATGATATCATTTTTGGGGCAACTTACAGTGATCTTTGCCAAGAGTTTGCTAAGATTATACAGGCAGAATTTGAGATATCAATGATGGAAGAATTAAATTTCTTTTTGGACTTCAAATTAAGCAAAGAAATAATGGCATCTTAATTATCCAAACCATGTATTTGAAGGATTTGCTTAAGAAGTTTGGAATGGATCAATGCAAAAGTGTTGATATACCTATGAGTTCAACGATACTTCTTGATGCAGATGTAAATGGGAAAGACTATGACATCGAAATGTACAGAGTCATGATTGGATTATTGCTCTATCTAACAGCTAGCAGACCTAACATTCAATTTAGTATTGGAATGTGTGCAAGATATCAAGCAACACCCAAGGAATCACATGCTGAAAATGTTAAAAGAATTTTAAGATATCTTACAGGAACCATTGACCTTGATATTTGGTATCCAAAAGGAGCAAATGAGAAATTGATCGCCTAATCAGACTCAGATCATGCTGGATACAAAGCATATAGAAAGAGCACTAGTGGTCAATGCCAATTTCTTGGAGGAGCCTTGGCATGCTGGTTCAGCAAGAAGCAATAAAATGTGTCTTTATCCTCAACAAAAGATGAATATATTGCTACTGTAAGTTGTTGTGCTCAAAAACTATAGATGAAACAGCAGCTTCAGGACTTGGGAATAGTGTTCAAAGAAATTCCTATTTACTGTGACAACACTGTTGATACCTTGTTTTGATGATAACAAAGTTTAATTCAAAGATTACACAGGCAGGATTTGGAAATGGTTTTGAAATTTTGAAAATGAGTTTTATAGTTCAAAAACTCGAGTTTGATGTTCTAAAACTCAAGTTCTGTGCCTTTGGTTTGAAAACTTTCAGCAAGAACTCGAGTTTACACAAAGAAGTTTTGATGACTCAAGTTTCACCTTTCAAAACTCAAGTTTCGTGCCTAAAATCTTCTGCCTAAGGAATTGCATGTGGCAGAACTCGAGTTAGTGAATTATAGAACTCGAGTTTCCCAAAACTTTCAAGGTCATCTCGAGTTTGCAGCTTCAAGTTGTGACAACTCGAGTTCCAGGTATGTAAAACTCGAGTTTCATGCCCTTGAACCACTGAGGAAGATTTTGCTTCCTTAAAACTCAAGTTCCAGAAGCACATAACTCGAGTTCCATAACTGGCTTACAAAAAACTTCCAATATAAACTCAAGTCATAGCATTAGAGTTTCAACAACTCGAGTTACACACTTTTCACAACTCAAGTTTCACATGATTTCATAACTTGCATTTTGAACTCGAGTTTCCAAATAAAAGTTTTAAAACTACATTATGAAACTTTCATTATAAACTCGAGTTTCCAAATTAAAGTTTACTTAGCTTGAGTCAGGCACTTTGAAAACTTGAAGTTTTATCACATAACATTTCAGATTGCTGTAAACCCATGGGATAAACCTCGAGTTATGAATTCCGACAACCTGAGTCCTAACTTTATTTGACAACAGCTTCTGACACTGAGCCTCACTTTTACCAAATCCTTCCTTATTCCTATCAAAGTTTTTAAAAGCTTACCTGCCACCATAAGTGCACGGTTACTAACCTATAAAACAGGAAAAGGCTCATCTGCTGAAGTTCTCTGATAAACGAGAAGTAATCAGAAACTTCTTTGACTCCACCGACGTCAAACAAATGCATTTATTACAGCGTTCAATGCACGCACCAATCAAAGACAACGGCTATTCAATCATAGTAATGGACATTTGATCTTCTCTAACGGAACATTGAATGAGCTCAACTATAAATAGAGAAGCATTGAAGATGGAAAGATGAGACGATCAATAACGCTATTATTCATACGCTTTCTATCTTATGCCTTCTGTAACATTCAAAAACACTCTGTGAGCTTCAGTGATTAGCACATATACTCTTTTGAGAGTTTAAACTTGTGATTCATTCTTGTATTCATTGAGAAACTCAAGGTCGGGGCTTTGAGTTTATTGGGCTATGAGTTTGTCGAAAAACAGAGAGTGAAGGTCTCTGTTATCTTGTGAATAGTGAGGGGAGTGTGACTCCTTGATTGTAAAGGCTTGTGAAGCCTAGTTGATTGCTATTAGTGGATTGCAAATCTCAGAGGAGCTCTGAGGACTGGACGTAAGTTAGAGAGGACTGAACCAGGATAAATTGCCATGTCCATTATTCCTCTGCACTCTCGGTGACTTCATTTTAATTTTTGTGATTTACATTTTAAATTTCAAACGTGATCAATTCACCCCCCTCTTGATCAAATCCTACACTAACAAACACCAGTATCATCAGCCTTGCAAAGAATCTTGTACATTACTCTGGGACCAAACACATTTATATTAGACATTATTTCATCCGAGATCATGTTCAAAGGAAAGATATCAAAGTAGAGTTCATTCTAACACATCTTCGGGTGGCTAACATTTTCTTAAAACCCTTGGCCAATGAACAGTTCATGAACATTAGAAGGGAATTGAGAATGGTAAATCCCAATGAATTGTAAGTAAAATGTTGATTTATTATTGTTTTGATGATTAACATTTAATAACTTAAGCTTCGAAGTGTTTTTACAAAGTTTTGCAGGTATCTGAGTAAAATACTTGTAATAATGGAAGCAAAATGCTCGAGAAATGAGATCAAGTTTTGAAAGTAAGATGCAATACTCGAGCACAAATGATGCTTTACTCGAGTATTGGAGAGAAATTAGAGCATTTGAAGTAGTGCTGGAAGCTAACACTTGAGCAATATGTGAAAGCACAGGTAATGCTCGAGCATTCAATCTCAATGCTCGTGCAAGGTAAGTTTTTCTAGGCTTAGAGACCACAATTCTCGAGCATTAGTAAGTAATACTCGAGTATTGGGTATGTCTAGAGGTGTCTGTTCATATTCTTGATTGATGATCGAGCATTGGAAGACAATACTTGAGCACTAGAGTATAACATTCAAGTATTAGAAGTCCAATGCTCGAGTATTAAACTCTCCTTAAGCATCTGTTCATTTTCCAGCCCCAATGCTCGAGCACTGTGACACAGCACTCGAGCACTGGGGTACAACACTCGAGCACTAGGTGCTAATGGTCGAGTGTTGGCTATTTTCTTCCTGTCTAAGCCCTCAACACTCGAGCACTGAGTGTCAATGCTCAAGTGTTAACAGATTCTGGTGACTTAAACCCTTTTCCCGTCAGTAGTCGCACCTTAACTCTCGAGCACTCTCAAATCGTTTCAACCTAAATCGTTGCAACTGCTCCCAAACTGTTACAACTCTTCCCAGTAATTGATTTTCAGCCAAAATCCTTTAAGCGTCGCTGATAACTTCACCTCTCATTCATTTCTTAGTTTTAATCCAAATCAACCATGGCCCGTACCAAAGTCACCGCTAATGCTTCAAAAGGCAAACGCACTGCTTCTCCTACTCCATCCCAATCTAAATCTGCCACTTCATCCAAGAAAGTTAGGATCACCGAGCTTTCCGAAGAGACGGTGACTCCCATGGTGCATAAATCAAACACTGGACAGCCCAAATCCATATTAAAGGATAAAGGCAAGGCTCCTATGTTCTCAAACTCTCAATCAACTGCTCCTGCTCTATCTAACTCTCAATCACAAGCCACGGGTAAGAGTAAAGAAGAAAGTGACTAAGCCAGAACTTCCTATGGCACCATAAGGTTTTAACACTTCAAAGGATTATTCACTACATCTATTATAGGTGTTTAGTGAATAAAAGTGGGAATTTTACTCATTTAGCGCATATGGATTACCATAACTTGGCATGGATCATGAACAATGAAAAAAGAAACATAGGGGAATGTGTTCAATGAGATGTGGAGTTTGTGTTCCTGGCTCAAAGAAGATCACTGTGCCTTACCTATACTTAGTGTCCAACATCCTAAATCAACTTCAAATCTGGCCTATATTGGACAAAGTTGCAAGGCCAGTGAAGTTTGGAGAGGCACATCTACATAGAATGAATATCAATCTGGTAGATTCTCAGGGGCAAGATATAAGAAGAAGAAGAAGAAGAAGAAGAAGAAGAAGAAGAAGAAGAATGCTATATCTGATGCATCTCAGGGACAGGATGAGGCTCAGTCCTCTGCACCTCCTCAACACTCATTTGCTCCCTCTTTTGCTCATGCTGCCATATAGCAATATATGGAGACGGAGTTCAGTAGAATGAGTGAGGCTTTCATGACTACCTTTCAGGCTCATACTCAGGAGTACCTCAAGAATGCACTGACGGTAGTAAGAGATTAGTTTTCTGAGAGTCCCCAGATGTTGTAGTCACATCTCTGTCCAAGGATCTTACCACCTTCTAAGATGCTTTCTTGGAGAAGTTTGACACTTTACAGAGCACGGTGAATGGTCTGTATAGCAGGGTGGCATCCATTGAGTAGTTCATCATAGAGCACCAAACACCGCCTACCTCTACTCCTGCTCCTACACCTCCACCATCTTTTCACTCCCTTGATGATCCACCCACTGATGCTATATTAACCATGATTGACTTTTCTTCTATCCTGAACCCTGAGCCACAGCCTATTCCTGCTCCACTAGTTTATTCTATGCATCTTGCTGAGCCCTCCGCTACTCCTGATGTCCCTGATTCCTCTTCCCAGTTACCCTTCTTGCTGATAACAAAAAGAGGGAGAGAAATCAGAATATGTGGGCTTTATGTTTTTCATGCTTTATGTTGCTATTGTATTTATGAATAATGTTAAACTCCATAGGGTTTGTTATAAAAGTTGCACTGTGTTTGCTTCTTGTTCCTAAGTTCTCGTACTTTCTGATTTATAATTTTTTCATCATCAAAAAGGGGGAGAATGTTGATACCTTATTTTGATGATAACAAAATTAATGTTTTATAGAATTATAAAGTTGAAAATTATTTTTGAATTCTTGAGTATGGCATACTTCAAATTGTTTTTCAAAGTTATATCTCAATGCTTTTTAAATATGCTCGAGCAATAAGTCAATGTATTGTCAATACTCAAGCATTGGAATTCATTGCTCGAGTACTGTGATTTGAAACTTATATTTTTAAACAATACTTTGACTCTGTACTCGAGCAAAAATTTCAAGCATTGCCAATGCTTGAGCATCGGGGTTCTAGATAAAAGGTTGTGTAATGCTATCACTGAATGCTTCAAGCATAACAGAAAGTATTGCTAATGCTCAAGCACTGGTACTCAATGCTTGAGCATCGAGCTTAAATGAAAGGGCCTTAGACAGTACTATCAGACAACACTTCAAGCACTGGCTGGAAGCATAGCCAATACTCTAGCACTCGGACACAGTGCTTGAGTATTTAGAGTTTTGCCAATGCTGTCAGTCATTACTTCAAGCATTGGCTGGAAGCATAGCCAATGTTCGAGCATTAGAAACACAATGATTGAGTATTGAGAAGTTTTACTTCGTGCTATCAAGCAACACTCTAGCAATGGCCTCCAGCAGCCAATGCTCGAGCATTAATTCATAGTGCTCGAGTATTAAGGTTTTTCACACGGTGCTGGGAGTAAATGACGTAAGCATTGACTAAAGTTATTAATAATGCTCGAGCACTAGCATCCAATGCTTCACCATCGAGCCCAAAATTTTTCTATTAACTTATGAAAATGCTCCAGCACGCTATGCCAGCATTCATAATGCTCGAGCACCATGACCTAGCACTTGAGCATTAAGGCCTCTAAAACACACTTCTTTTTAGTATTTGCACAGAATGCTCGAGTAGCCTTAAGAAGCATGTTAGTTCTCAAGCACTGTATTTTATCACTCGAGTATTCAGATATTTTTCAAACACTTTCATCTTATGCTCCAGCATTGAGTCATAGCATTAAGCTTTTCTATGAAATATACGTTGCAATACTCAAGCATTAGAGTATCATACTCAAGCACTGCTTTATTTGACAACTTTACCTTTGACACACTTCACCTACGCTTTGCACAAACTTTCCTTATCTGTGTAATGACATTTTGAATGCTAATTGCTCTCATAAATGCAAGAAGCATGACTTATGAAATAAGGAATAAGGAGCAGATAAAATCTCATACGTGAAATTTTTAACATTTATTTGCCACCTTCGTTATCAATAATTCAAACTTCTTTAACGACTATTAATGGAGTCTAACGGCTACTCATTGCTCTTCGCCTATAAAAGCTTAAGCATTCAATACAGAGAAAATAAGAGACAAACACTGAGATTATTCTACGATATTTATTACATTCACTGTAAGTCATTCATTTCTGCTTTCTGAGCTTTAGTATTTGCTATATACTCTTTTGAGAGAGTTTTACTGGTCAACATTTATTGTAAATCTGTGAATGACTCAAGGTTGGGACCTGAGTTTGTTGGGCTGAAGTTGAGATAGAAAACAGAGTGTGCGATACTCTATTTTAGTGAAAAGTGTAAGGAGGAGTGAGTTCCCGTTGTAAGGGCCTGAGGAGCCTTCTGTTGTTGCAGTTAGTGGATTGATAAATCTCAGAGGCGCTCTGAGAATTAGATGTAGGTCAAGAGAACTGAACCAGGATAAATCTTCTGTGTTATCTGCCCCACTCTTTTTACTCGGTGACTTTGCTTTAATTTTGTATATTGTGATTTTTAAATTTTAAAAAGTGACCAATTCACCCCCTCTTGGTCGAATCCTACACTAACAAAGACAATATTCATAATTCGTCTATGGATGTAATTATCATAATAAACATGCGAAACATATGATAATTAAATGGAGAAAATACAATAAAGCAAATAATGTGTGAGGTACAATTTCCAACAAGATAGTGGGTTGAAGTGTTGTTCAATTCCTTTAACTATAACAGTTGCTTAAACATGTACATTTCTTTTATAAAATCTATATAAAACCTGACTTGCACATAACCAGCAAGTCGTGATCAAATTTTCAAAGCTTAAGCTGAGTCATATTTTTATGACTAGAGTCAAATAGTGTTGACTTGCACATAACTAACAAGTCCTGATCGAATTTCTAAAGAATAACCCAAGTCATATCTTTGACCAGAATCATTAAATCTAACTTTCACATAACCTGGAAGTCATGAGCTTGCTATCTCATATCAGCGTTGCAATTTCCTTATATGTTTCCAAATTGATCAAAATTCATCTTAAAGCTTACTAATCACCTTAATACATAGTAGGACATACTTTTCCAGATTATGGGTGGTCATCTGAAGATTAAGCATCAACGGATGCATTGTTCAATGAAAAGCAACTTTTTTTTGTGAAAAATTTTTAGTAAAGGGGTCGGGCTCACCTACGATCCAAAGGTATGGCACCTAACTCATGATTCATTGGGGCCTATCCCTATGGACACTAGAGCAAGCCAAGCAAGTCCTTTGATTTGGAACCACAGGTAGGTCAACCTAGCTTCACTAAGCTGCATAGATGCCTCCCCAAGCATCATGACTGGAGCCACGACTAAGTGGTACTCCCCATGATCGAACCATCATCCTTTAGGTGAGAGTACTAGCTCAATCATTTTACCAGTTGAACCCACAGACGATGGGTTCAATGGAAACCAACTTTTGTCAAACAGCTAATGTCAAAGTTTGGACAACAACCCTTATGAGTAATGGGAAGATTTGAACTCCAACGGACATTTGTTTCATCTCAACCATAAATAGAGAGCATTGAAGATGAGTCAACAACCGAAGATTAAAAAAAATATCAATGCGCATTGAATTTGCTCTTTGTGCTCTACTCTCTTTCAAATTAAATCTTCATTCTTAGAATTTATTCTTCAGAGAAAATTTTTCAAATCATTCATCAATTTATTTGAGTGAAGATTTTGGAATCTTGAAATGGGTGATAAACTCACATTGTGCAAGGGGGACTGAGCTCCAAATTGAGATATATGTATCAAGGCTTCAACAGCCCTTCGAATCTTAGAGGAGACAGTGAAACTCCTAGAGATATTCTAAAGACTGAACATAAATCAAGTGATTAAGACTAAATCACTGTATATTGCAGTGTTCATCTTTCTTTCCTTCCTCCAACACTCGGTCATATCGTCTATATTATTAATAATTTTATTCTGTTAAATCATAACCCAATTCACCCCTTTGGATGATATCCTGTTTAAGCATTAGTAAAGGAGAAGTGTCGCTAGGCCGTGAGGTTTATTATGTTCGTTGGTCCTGTTCTTTTCGTCAATATGATTTCAGTAAAGCTTCCCAGTTAGATATGTATTCTTGTTATAATGTTTGCAGGTTCCATCAGTCATTCACTCCAACATGCACAAGTACTCAAGGCAAACGCGTCAATATTGGAGATATTACACGCCCACTCAGAAACAGGATTAAACGGTGACGATAAAAGAGAGAAATGGTAAGAATAAAAGAAAAGAACGACAACATGGGACAGTTATACCAGAGAACCTGGGCATCGTATTGTTGAGTTGTAATATATTAAATACATATAAAAAATCGACCACTACTTCCTAAAACCACACTAGCCCAATAGCAACTCAGTAAATAAGAAAAAAAAAGGAGAAAACGAGGGGGAAAATATTTTACCCACTTCCACAAGTACGAAAAGGATAACTGACATCAATAGTGGAACTACAAGTACTATTCAGTCGTCACTCATTTCATGCTTTTATTGGTCCAAAAACTAAATTTTTTTTTCCTCAATGCCTCAAATTTAGCAAAACGAGATGGATATAAATGCTCCAGTGTCTGGTGAATCTGAATCTTCTAATGCTGAAAACCTGTGAAGTTAGTGAAGTTGATTAGAATGAACCAACACTATATAAACAGTACTGACACTTTGCTTCAAACTTCACATACACATTAACTTCAGGTGATCCATACTCTACTAGTGGTGCTGTGCTAAACAACTCCGAAAGTTTCAGAGAACTGCGGTTGAAGTCCCGTAACCATCACGGTGAGCTTTCTGCCATTTCCATGCAATCTGCAAACTCTCTTGAAGATTGGTGTACTGAGCAGACCAGTTCAGTTCACGCAAGATCTTTGATGGGTCACTGTAAACTTCGGCGTAGTCACCGGGGCGACGAGAAAGATATTCAACTTTTATGTCCACCCCTGTAGCCTTCTTACAAGCTTCCACAAACTCCTTAACAGATCTACCTGGTTTACAGAACCCCCAGAAGGAATTTTAACACAAATGTGAGTGAGATACCGTGACAAGACTGAGCAAATAAGGATTATTGTAATGAGCTTGTCAAAAAACCTATTGACCCACTTAATTTAAATCAAATCCATCTAGGAACTAGCTATGTTGATTGACCCATGTATTTGTGTAAATATTCAATCCATCCAATTGATCTATTGGTTAAATATTTGGTTTAAATGTTAAATTTAATAATAATTAATATTATTATTATCAATATAAGCTTGATAAATTTTATTTCCAAAATATACATGTGCTGTAAAACAATAGATCTCGTATTGCTTTCAAATTTAGAGGAAAATTTCGTTTTGCAGTTGTACTTATCAGTGACGGAGATGATCTACAACTAAGAACACCTCGAAGCACCAAGTTTCCGATTCATAGTGTTCAAGCTACCTCTTCCGGTGCCAACATTGTAGATCCCAACTTTACCAGTTTGGGCCTTTTCAAGAGCTTTCACGTGAGCATCAACCAGGTCAGTTACATCAATATAATCTCGTATGCAAGTTCCATCAGGTGTTTTATAATCCGTTCCCCTAACCTGCAAGAAGCCACCAAATGCAACGAGAAGTGAAAAACACTTGCAAGCACTTAATCATTATACAAATCATTAGAGTTTAAGTCAAGCCCTTCCGGTGAGTCCAGGAATAACTTGCCAATGTCAGAGAGGAGAAACCATTCGTTCCTCCAATAACAGAAGACTTCTCCAAGATGGCACAATAATTAATTGTTGTAATGGTTATATTACAGTTGGCAAGAAAAAAAGATAATGGTTATATTACAAAAATTCCAGATTTTCTATAAAAAGATCACGAAGGAAAAGATACTAGTTTTTAATGAGCTAACATTTATTAGATTCTATATCCATTATGAGGAAGTTAGTAATATAGATGCCTCTATTGGTTCCTGGCAATGTACCAAATACTATCACTTCTGTGCCAACATTTCTTGAAATTAAGAATTTCATAAATTCTGACATTTATAAAGGGAAAAAATATATCAGTATACCTTTAAGCCAGGTATAATACCACGAGCTGCATCAAAGCAGGCACCTGAAATTCGACCCTGTTCTCGCAGTTCTGGTCTTGGAGCCTCTCCTAATCTGCCCTCAGGATCTGATCCAATCACATTGAAGTATCTGGTTGCGCACCCAAAAATTTTATCATCGAAAATTATCATTAATCACAAAAAGAGGTTATAAGAAAATATGACCCAACTCTCAGATTCCAAATATTGAAAATAAGTCCAAAATAAATATTAAGAAATAACTTCAGCAGCAATGAGAACGTTAATAATTAATAAATAAGAATTCAAAAAATGGAGGCAAATTAACGCATGTATCACACATACCTTAGGATCATTACAGCCATGTCCGAGGTTTTAGAAAAATCAAGGATGATATCTTCTGCCATCTTTTTGGCTTTTCCATATGGATTTATTGGGAACTGAAACATTACACATAAATTTTAGAAATAAATTCCCTTGCGCCAAAACCATAGTGGGAACCAAATGCGAACAAGAAACTAAAATGTTATAAAATACACAAGCCACAGTTAGTTTCCTTACCTGGGGTGTTTCTTCTGTAATGGGCATCTTTTCAGGTTCCCCATATGTTGCACATGTACTAGAATATATCAATGTTGTCACACCGTGTTTAGCCATAGACTCCAAAACCAACAATGTGTTTGATGTAATATTGTGGTAATACCTGAGAAACATTTGCAGGAGGGTAAAATCAATAAACTTCTACACTAAATCTTCTACTTTAAACATCATAAATATAAGTCAGAACAGCCAATCAATTTGTAAAACAATGAAACACCTTTTGAGCCACTTCAGTCAGTAGAGTCTATTCTAGAACTTAGAGCAGTCCAATGAGGCTCGCTGAATGAAGTCTTAGGCTCAATAATGATGTATTAGGTGTCTCTATTCTTCCCTTTTATATGACATATATATATATATAACAACTGAGGAAAGAACAGAGTTTTATGATCAAATCTGATCTGGAACCAGTTCTAGAACCCATCTACCAGAAATAACTATGTTCCCTTCTCAACCTAGTTCTTTAATTTTATTTCTGATATGACCTTTGACCCAAAACTTCCAAACCCTTACTGTATTAAGATTAAGAGCTAAAATGCATGACATACAAAGATAAAACCCTACTATGTTACACAGACACAAATGGAGCCAATACAAGCAATAATGATTACAGCTTCAAATTACCACACAACAGATAAAAACGAACAAGAGATACAAGTCACACATATAGACACTACGAGCTCTCCAAAGCAAAACAGGTTGCCATATTTTTGACAGGCTGGCACTCTGCCCAGAGGCCCAAGCCAACTTCTCCAGACCTTCTAGTTTGAGATTGAATCACTCTCACTATTGTATGTATTATTGTAAGAAAGGGGTACAATATATAGGTGATGAAGGCTCAATCAGAGGGAGCAAAATCAGCTATTACAATTAAGTGGTTACAATCAATATTACTTTTGATTTATTCCCTCCTAATCCTGGGCAAGATTATAGGAAATAAATATGGAAAAGCTATGATTCAAATTTGATTTCCAACACTTCTTAAAGAAATAGGGTAAACAAGCAGAAATGACATACGCAGAGAAGTGTTATGGGCCCCCATCAGCATAAAGGAATAGATAAAGACCAGAGATATCTCACACTTCACGTTCACGCATAATAAAACAGAAAATACTAGGAAGCACATAATTTTTTGTTTAAGCATTTAATCTTAGAGAAATTGAACTTTATAGTATAAAGGTTAGCCCTAAATGAAGCTAACCCCTTCAAAATGGCCCAAATATAATAACACATGCCACATATCAAACTTCTGCTACACAGATGGCAAACACCACCAATTGGGATCAAGCAAGTCTATATGTATGGTAACAAGTTAGCAAATTATGCAAAAAGTCAGATCATTCATATACCCAACAAATTTTGTTAATGCACACCAAGACAATTTGTTCATGCAACAAAATGGTGATTCAAGATGTCAAAAGAACACTGCATAGCAAAACAGTCTACCATATGCATGCATAAGCAACATAACAAACAATGAAACAACCATTACTATTCAGACTTGTGAAACATCAACCTGAACACAAATTGAACAGGAAAACCAAATGAGGGTCAACATAAACATGGAAATAAACAATCCATCCCAATCACTCCAGCCACAATTTCCACTGTTCTAATAGATATAAAAATTGAAAGTATGCATGAGAAATTAATAAAGGCAAATACAATGGTTTTGGTCATTCAAAAGGTAAAATGGTCTATATTTTAATTAAACTATAGGAATCAATGCTTTAGATAAAATGAAACTAGATAGACCAAAACCATTGATGTTAAACTTGAGAGACCAAAACCAAAATAAAAGTAAACGTGAGGAACCAAAGGTCATATTAACCCTAATAATATAAAAGAAATTGATAAGTTTGCAGTTTAACCTGGCATTTTCTCTAATATCACATAAACTTGTATACACAAAAATAAAATGTTTGAAAATGGGTTGGAACTAATGAGACAGAAAATTTAATTGGACCAAATTTAATTGTTTGCGGTGAGTCTCAAACAAATATCCCCAATCCTATCATACAATGCCCAAATAAACCCAATATGATATTGGAGACACTTCTATCTCATAATAAAATTAGAGTGCTGCTATGCATAACTTTATCTAAAAAAAAGACCTCAACCTTACAAAGTCAAATTGTACTCCAAACAAGTATCTTAAATATAGCCAAGTCATATTCAACGATAAGCAAATAAACAAAAACACAATATGATATTATAATAATAATATAGACACGAATGTATAAGTGCATGAATTTATTTTAACAACCAAGCCCATATGAGTCATAACCATATCAAAGCAATTAGCAGTAAAAGCCCATACTGAAATGAAAATGTCAATTCATATTCAAGAAAAAAAATCAGCCAATCCAGTACATAGGTGGGTAGACAAACTTAGAAACTGTACATAAATCCACTTTCCATAGTTTGTTTGTTAAAGCTCAAATGATGCTTACTTAAGAGGATAGGCTGTGCTCTCTCCAACATATGCAACGGCAGCAAAGTGCATTACAGCATCAAATTTGTTCTCTGAAAATATTTTATCAACCTGATAACCAGTCAAGTAGACAAGCCATGCCCACATCAAATTGTTTCAAATACCAAGTTTTCTTCCTTTGTTTTCTGCCATAATAATAAGGTTTTTATTGAAGACCAAAATATTTCTATTTATGACACAAATAGTCAGGATACAGATTTCTTATCTCCCAAATCAGCATATATAAATTGAAGCTTTCCAGGTTCTGGAAATAATTCTTGGAGAACCCTAATGGCACCTACATTTCCTCTTGACAAGTTGTCCTGCAAGAAAGAAAAATGGTTAGTCTTGTGGTGAGCTGTGGTGGAGGGAGTTTATGACTTAATGAGACAGCCCTTCATATTATGTAAAAGCATACCACTATGGTGACACGATAAGAATCCTTCAAAAGTCTTAAAGCAGCATGCGACCCAATATAGCCTGCTCCTCCTGTTAACAGTACATGTGTGACTCCAGGTTCATGGAAAGAAAACTGGAAATGGCCAAAACAGGAAAGAATCAATCAGATGACTGAAAAGGAATATCAACCCTAGATGTTAGCATCATAATCTCATAATCAAATAACAAACAGCTGAGTCAGGCAAAAGAAGCATCTAACTGGTAATATTATTTCCCATCTTTCACTTACTGCCAGTTTATGTACTCCCCTCTTTCTTTCTGCTTAGACTTTTTCCTTTGTATTTTTTATCTAATAACAACACGTGTAAACAGCAATAAACAAATTAAACATACCCATTCTAAAATTTTATTGAATATGCTCCAAAAATGGCATGTGATCTGTAACATAGCTTAACCACTTGATAATTCTTTGTTTTGTAAATATATAAAAATCAACAATCCAAACATTTAAGATGCATAATTTCCCCAACAAACAAATGAAATTTTTTTTTTTTGGGTCAAACAAACAGATGAAATTTAAAACATAAAAATCCATAGGATTTACCGGACTGGGGGAGTTCATAGAAGGAGACTGCTTGATCATGATAATACACATTGCTGTTAATGCTGCAGCAAGAATAACTTTTCCAACAAAATTGCCCTTCCTCTTTGGGTCAGGATAATCCATTCCTACAAGACAGCAGAAAAGAGGGGGGAAAGGCCCATCAAAACAAAATTAGATGCCGAAAATAATTAAGGGGAAAAAACTTAACACCATGGGATAATAAGATATATTCATGTTGACCCATTTCAGAAACTGCAGCCTATCCTACGATCATGAGTTACAAAAAGCAACGCTTATTAATTCCTAATTTCAAGTTGATTGTCGCTTTATTAACTAATCCTTTAGAGAGAGGGGGCAGCGGTAGGGGGGGAGAGGGAGAGATTGTGTGTGCACCCACGTCCTCACGTGTATTTGAGCTGTTTATAACTCCATTCATGATTATGTCTAGCAATCAAAGTCTTACCCCCCAATGACCCAGGTCTACTTGCCCTTGGCTGACTTCTGGGCATTTGCGAAATCTATATAACTAGGATTGAGGAAATGAAGTCTTATTCCTTAACACCAAAACTCAATTAAGCGCCTTCCTCTGATAGATCTGAAGTTATAATCTGCAGCTGAAAAAAACTACATCACAAATCTTTAATAGGATGAAAACAAACACATCAAATTCAGAAATCATAATAAATAGATGGCCATAGGAACAAAGAAAGGAAAAGGAAAGGAAGGACCAAGGCCAATCAACAGAAAGGGGAAAACAAACGGAAAAACACGATTGAAATTTCAGGCCACGGAAAAGACATTGAAAAGTATTGATATTAAAGATCCTCAAACTTTTACAAATGAAGCAGAGACTCAGAAATTCACCAATAAATTTGGAATCCTAAAGTTGGTTAGATTTAGCATTCATAAAGTTGGAATCCTAAAGATGGTCATATAAAGGGAAAACTCCAAAACGAAAAGCCTCGAAATTAAGCCCTGCATATTTCACTCCGTTGATGAAGAGATATGCATATCTGTTGTCAGAGCACTCAATGCAATAACACGGGGGAAAACTTAGATGACGATTGATTCTGCCAACTTCACAAACAGATAGTCATATACCATCATAAAATTCCAATTGCAAATTTTCCTAAAATGAGAGCAGAACAAATCCCCATGAATCAGTTACAAGATCCAACGAGAAGAACCAACAAAAATCCTTCCCCACGTAACACTTTCCATTCAATATCTCTCCAACATTAAAAAGAAAGAAAGCAAGCAATTTTTACAGCACCATTGACCAACCGAGAAAGGAAACCCTAAGAAGACCACACATAATCAACGGAGAAACTCAATGATCAGCACCGACCCACCATATAAACAGAATTCAGCTAAAATCGTATTAGAAAGTTGATGAACCAGGGTTAATAAATATAATACCAAACGAACAAAGGCGGATGGCATTAAAACCGTCTGAAACAGAAAATTAAAGCAACGATAGCTCATTTCATGTGGACGTGCAGGCCACAAGGACAGAGGATCTTAATGAGGGAAAAGACGTGAAAAGAGAATAAAGCTTCCCAATTTAACAAATTTACGCAACAGAGAAAAAAAATAAAAAAGTTATACCAGATTCCGGGTAGAATCAACGATCAGTTCGAAACGCATGAGGGAAAAAGCAAAACGAAATTTGGGGAAAACGCAAGAAATTGTGCTAGCGTCGGCCAAAGTAGACCTGGTCCTATAGACGAAAAATTCGCAGCCTAATACGTTGTCTATTGAGGTTGACACGACGAGAAGGCAATGAGGAAGGAAAATAAGAAGGTTGACACGGGAGGAAACGGCAATACGTTGATTTTACCCAAAAAGGAAAAAAAAAAAAGGAAAGAAGAAAGAAATTGAAATGTTTTTAAACTTTTTCTTTGTTTTGTTTCTAAAGAAACGTTGGGTTGGAAGTACATCATTAATTTTTTTTTTATACATTACATACATCATTAATTACTAGCCAATATTGTGCAACCATGTGTCCTTCACTTTATGGGCGAGGAATTTTTTTGGGAACTTGGTCGTTAGACTATTGGCTCAGATAGATAAAAAAACTTCTGCAGAATCTACATCCCTCTACCATCTTCAGGTAGAGTAGCATATAAGACACGTCCAAAACACAATTGGTCACAAAAAAATTTTGTTGGTTAACTTTCCAACAGTATCTTCAATTGGTAAACGGAAATTCCTAATAAAATATGATTGAATTACATAAATTTTTAATTATACATTTATTACATATCTCATTTATCTTACAATAAAAATGAAAAACAATCATTAACTACTAAATCAATCCCTTATTGTATTATAAGTCAACTCAGCGAAACTCGAACTGATCCAGGGTAACCCATGGTCAACTTGGGCAACTCATCAAGTTGAACAAATCACCTGAGTTACCTTTTTTTTCTTTAAACAATCAGAGAGAGCAAGTGAGTTGGAGTTGGAGTTGGAGTTGGAAGCCAAGCTTCAGATGGAGGACAACAGTTTACAAAGTTTGCTGTGGGTGAGAGCTCTGAGCGTGACACCAATGAAGAGATTGAGGAAGAGGATGGCCAAAGCACTAAAACAGATATCAAGGCAACAAGGGGTTTGCAGTTGGGGGCAATGAGGAAAGAGTGTTGATCTTCGAGGCTCTAGCTTTGTCTTAGCTCCCATGAACAAGTGTAACGTGGTAGGTGAAGTTGAGAGAGTGAGCAAGCGTCTCATTGAGGTGGAAGACGGACACGTCGCGAGGGAAGGAGAGTTAGAGTGGAGTGACAGAGATGGAGACCCAACGTAAGGGGGAGAGTGAAGGTGAGATAAAGGGTGAGTTTGGAAATTTATCGGGAGAAAGGAATTTACAGAATCCAAGAAAAATTTACAAACTTCGAAATATTTTTTATGCGATTTTGAGATGGTTTTTATGAATTTCAAGATTGTTTGTCTTGACTTACGTGTACCATTGGGAAGAAGTTATTCCCAAACATGCACACAGTCATTGAGAAAAGGAGGAAGTTGAAAGATGGAGAGATGGAGTGATAAGTGCACGACCCTCAAGAAAAAATGGTCAGACAAGTTAGTAATTTAAGGCTCGTTTGGAAGACCGGTAGAGAATAGTTTTTATGGAGTTCGAGGAAAAACCTATGTTTTAGATAACATCTTTTATGGTCTGTCTAGTAGTATGGAACTGAATGCAAAGAATTGAAATTAGAACTAGAAATGGGTTGAAGCATGTTTGGTGGGTTGGAACCCACTTCCCCATGGAACCTAGTTCTATCAAAAATCATGGAACCTGGTTCCAACCCACACCCTTGAGAACCCAATTCCACTTTCCCTGGAACTGGGATTTTTACCTTTTTTTCCCCTTTTCTCGTCAACCCTAGCCAAAGTGACGGACGACAGCAAGAATAGTGAGGAAGGTGAGCGGTGATGAGGATGAAGGTGAGCGGTGATGAGGACTACAACGAAGAACGAACACGATCTCTGGCGACGAAGAACGAATGTGACCTCTAGCAAAGAACGGGATCTTTGGCGACAAAGAATGAACGCGACCTCTGGCGACGAACATGACCTTTAGTGACGAATGCGATCTTTGGCAATGAAGAACGAATGCAACCTTTGGCGACGAACACAATCTCTAGCGACGAACACGATCTCTGGAGACGAAGAACGAACGCAACCTCTAGCAATGAACACAATCTCTAGCGACGAGTACAATCCTGGAGACGAACTGGTGGCCGAAATTGCTGCTGGTTATGGGCGTAGGGGAAGAATTTTTTTGGGGAGAAGAGAAATTTTGTTGTTGTAGAGGGTGTATTAGTCTTTTTACATTAAATTAAAATAATACTCCACTTTTTCCAGCATACCAAACATATTTTTAATCTCACTTCCAGTTCCAGTTCCAATTCCACTTCTAATTCCATCAAAATCAGTTCCGTGTACCAAACATGGCATTATGGATTCTGAGGCAAAACCTATATTTTAAAAAGGTGATTGTGTTTGGGATTGAAGGATTTTGGGCATACTTGGAGATGCCGAATTACGAATCTGCAGATACCCACGCAGAAGACGGATCACAAGAGTGGATCCGAATATGATACACAGCAAATACACCGAGGGCAAGAGGAGAGGAGAGGAGAGGATTCTCTGAAAGAGGAAAAAAAAAGGGAAGGGAGAAAACTTGTTTTCTCTGTGCGTTATGTCTGCCGCCTTTGGGGAGCCACACACTTATCTTGTAACTTCCCACTAGGGTTTAGGTTTACGTATTTGACCTAGCCCATAGACTTGGGCCTAATACATTAAGGGTGGCCCATATCCCAACATCTCCCACTCACACTTGGTGGATTATGAGACGTGGGCCTCATCTTTCTCTCTTCTTCCTTTCATACTAGGTGTTTTGCCGTGACCGCATGGGCATGACGTCTTTTAGATGTTTGTACTAGAAATCCTTTTCACAAGACCAGCACAAGACAATCTTTCTTCATGTAGCTTGAATCTGGTTATTATGCCTCATATGTCCTAGATTTAACCAAAATACACTTCCACTTTGATGAATCTAATCCCTCCCAAGTCAACATAAGACTTAGATCGTCTTTTTCGTATGCGTGATATCCACACTTATGAAATCTCTAAGTTGATATCATAAGGGACATGTCACAGACACCAGCATAGTTGTGTATTTATCAGGTAATCTTCTTTCGCCCATATATCATTTTGATATACGTCAACCGCTTTCCTAACATAGTACCTTGTATCGCATCTATCATGATAGTAGGATGTACGTTAAGGTA